>VXBT01003844.1:315733-368878 GCA_013400235.1 Oriolus oriolus | reverse complement strand
ACCGGCCGCGCTCGGGGTGGACATGCGCTGCCCCCGCTCGGACCGGCCGGGCCCGAGCCCGAACCCGAATTCGCCGCGCGTCCTTGGGAGAACGTTCGAACGGCCCAGCGCGGGCGCCAGGGAACGGACGGGGGCGGGACATGGCTCGTTACAAAACCGAGGCTCAAAAGTTGAAGCGAGTGGTATTTATTATCTCTTTGGGGGAGAAGTCCAAGCTCAAGATTCCTTACGTAGAAAATGTGCTTGAAAGTCAGCTCTTGCGTGGTCTCCGGGTCAAGCTGCTGCTTGTAGATTAACTGATAACAGCCTTACATTTTGACACAGCAAAAGCAGGTTATTTCTGGCTCCCCCTGCGAAGGACACCCTTTGTTAGGTATTATTTTTAGACAGCCATTACAGCCATATTCGAGAACTGGAGGATTTTACTGAAATACATTTCTGCAAGGCAGCTGCACCCACATCCTTAAAAAACAACGTTTAGCGGGCCCAGCCTTACACAAACACTGGGCTGTGCCCATTATCCAGAAGAAGTCCTGCATATAGTAAAAAGCAAGTGATTGAGAGTAGGTGTGATTCTCTTTACCCATCAGTATTTAGCATCCACTCAGCTAAATTGCTGCTAAATTTAGCTAAATTAATTTTTATGTTTTCTCTAGCAGTAAGATGTTTGCTTGCCTCAAAAACCAGTTGGTCCCACAATAAATATATGACTAGGGAATCAGAAATAGATACACCTGCTATTACTTGTAGAAAGTTAATTAAGGTCCAGAGAGTTTAAGCAACTTAGCTAAGGAAATCTTGTAGAATAGGAAAAGTACTTTCCAAATCCTTTTTTCCTCATCAGGGACCATTTAGCACACTGATCTCTGAATAAAACACAAGCTATTAAAGCAGCTAACACTTGTGCAGTGCACTCAGTGTAGGAATAGATCCTCAGGCTCAGACAGACACAGTACCTCTAATTTACAATATAAGAAAGTTTGTATGAACTATGGGGGCCATCAGGTCATTTGTGTACTTTCCTGTGAAGAACTACTCTCCGGTGAAATTGTTTTAGTGAACCTACCATCAGTCTCTGAAGTCTTACAACATGCTGATATAAGTTAGCGTTGTTGCACTGGAATTCAGCCTGTGACAGAAAGGTATTAAAGAGGGAGCATCATACCAAATCACATACATTAGTGTGCAGAATATAAATATGAATAGAAACAATGTTGTCAACAACCTAATAATATTGTAAGGAAATATGCTGGTTTATCTTTTAATGGATAATTCACATGTGTATATGCTGTGCACCTGTACAAATGCTTTTTAAGTGGAGACAAGCTTTCTACAGAAAACTTGATGGTGTCCACATTCTAATGTGTCTGACAGACAGCAAGTCTAGCTTTTTTCCAGTTTCTTTTTTCTGTATTCCATAGTCCCTGGACATCCCCCTGATAACGTGGTATTCCTTATTGGTATTTGCACCATTTGACCACTTTTCTGTCATTTAAACTCATGCTTCTAGATTCTCCCAATTACTCTCAGTAAGATGGCATGTGGAGTTTTCGCTCTGGACAATCCAGGCTAGGACACAGAACTGATGTGATTGCTTGATATGGTATTTCAGAGCAATGGCATAAAGATCGGGGCATGCTTAACACAAAGCTCTGTATTAGGAGTCTTAGACTTCAAAATAATTTCTCATTGACCTTATGACAGGCTACCAGAGCAGGATCCTCAACCCCTCTATTTTAAGTATTAGTACATTAGCCCATGTATTTCAAAATACAACAGTTTGTAGTATTGTCTGGGGCATCCGACCAGTCCTCAGCACAGCGAGACTTGGTTACTCAAAATAATACAGTTCTATTAGCATATGGTTCAATTTCAACCAAATATAAGAGGCCCTCTGATCCACAGTTTAATGGCAACAGACCCCTCACCACCTTTTTTCACACCAGTTCAACATGTGCAAGGGGCTCCAGTCCCAGTCCTTTAGAATCCTCACACCTCTACCTGGCAGCATCAAATTGTTAACCAAGTTGCCAATGCTGACTCACTCTGCATAAAAAACTTCACAGAAGGAGGATATTCTGCCTACCAGCTTTCACCTTCACTAGTTGTCAAATTCTCAACAGAATCACTGCAAGGAAGATCACGTAAAGAAACACTATCCCTATTTATCTGCCTCAGCACGCTCCGCTCTTTCCTCTTAAAATCAAACTTCATGACACATTTCTATGCTTCTACAGTGTATCACCTTTGTGTTACAGATTAATTAAAGTGAACTCAGACTCGCTGCAGCACTAAATACTGGCTGGGATACTGATCTTCCCTGGATGCAACTCTGTATCCCTCTCCTGGCCTGGACAGCTGGCCGGTGAAGGGACAAGTAATAATCAGAACTCACTCCATGCCTTCTTTAGAACTTGCAAAAATCTGCATTTTGAGAAAGATTTTGGACTGCCATAACATACATGTGTGGGTCTTCTTCCTATCATGACAAATCTGCCTAACCTTGCATGTGATGCTTTTGTATGATGCCTCAAGGCAATCTATCACTAGTAAATTTTCAAGTTTGGTTTCTCCGTTATACCATTTACACTTTCAGACTCATCTATGAGGTACAACGTTACCGTGGTCCTCTCATCCTACATGGAAATGTTTTTAGATTTCACTTACTTCATCAATCATGGTATGTGGCACTGGTAGAATACTCATGGGCATGACTTTGCAAGTTCGGAAGAGCAAGGTTGCTCCCAAACCTCACAGAAGCCAGAACAGTATTCACCAGGGAAAAGATGCTTTAACCTTATCAATAGACATATTACTGCAGTCTGCTAACAAAATTTCATCTGTTTATTTTCAGTCTGCGGGGTGGTGCAGGATCACTCCACATCTTCTGGGTCATCTTTGCAAATTACTATATTTACAGAAAAATACATGTATCACCGATCCATCTCCTAGTTATCATTGATACCTTGTCAGAAAGACTGATATGTCATACTAGACTGAGTGGGATTTATGGTCCAAAGTCCTCAATGACCATTCCAGAATGAGGATCAAATTTTTGGCTTCAAATATATAAGAAGTGTTGGTCCATTTTACTCCTACATGTTTACTGAATATATTCCTTGTTCTCTAGTTAAGAAGAATTGTCTGGATTTTCCTTCTCACTCCTCTGATCTGGAAGTTTTAGCTGTATTATGACAAAAGGGTGAGTAAAATGAAATAATATTTGTGTTCCTAATGTTCACCAACGGCTATGGAATCAAAGGGGTTTTGTTTCTTACAGCCTCAGTAACTTACTTCCTGCCTGTACCACCCTTCTCATTCTCACAGCCAAAGTGGTTCTCTGTTTACAAAATTGGTAAGACCCTTTAGTCTGACCCTTCAGAACAGTTCATGTCAATCCAAACGAACAGTCTTCACCAAAACACAAGTTTTAAAACAGACTGGGAGCTGTCTCAGTGCCTTTTATGGTACTGACAAAAACTTTTATCATCAGAGCTCCAGCAGAACTCACGCTTGATCAGTGCTCTTGCGAAGAAATACCTCTGTGAGCTGCATCTGCTAACCAGTCTTACGGAATGTTATCCATAGATAAGCTTGAAGATCATTTGACAGAGTGATCTTCAAGCAGTAAAGCTGCTATGCAAAGGCCCTTACCCCATTTCCATTTAAGCATTTGTTGGAACTACTGCTTGGGGACACCTACTACAAGAAGAGGTATGTATCCTGTCACTTGCTGATAGAGAGAGATACACCAAGCACTTTGCTAAAATACACAACTGACAGGGAAACCTATTGCCTGCTTTACTTATCCACTATCTTGAATCCTTTAACATCATGCACCTTCAGGATTCTGCAGTTTTAAGATGCTCTCTACAATATGTGCTCATAACCGTTGCATGGTGGATGGTGAGGATTGAGCTCACTCCTCTGGACACTGCAAAGATGCAAAACCAAACTTCCTGACTAGGATATACATGAAAACGTATGTAAACTATGCCTCAATAATACAAAACAAAAAACCACACCCAAATTACAACACGCTGCAGCACAAGCACAAAGCTTGCCCGAGTATTGACCTGTAGGTCTGCCAAACAGCAAAACTACCATCTACTATTTTAGAGACTATTTTATCAAGAACAAACCCTTGGAACAGAGTTATTGGCACTCTTATATATAATGATATTGCTGTTTCCAAGACAGTAGACAGAGCCATAATCAAGAGAATAATACTCCCCTTCTCTTCCGTCATTGTCTCGTTGGCATTAATTATTCAATTCCTACTGTTTACAGTTTGGCACCTTTATTATGTTCTGCATAGTAGCTCCCCCTGCAAAGGTCTTTGTGGGAAGCTATTCCTGCCACAGGATAACTGCCATCAGAACAACCCCTTCCTAAACAACTCACCAATTTTCTGTTTAGCTCCCAAGAGTGCTTCCCTGCACGATCAGATGAAAATGATTACCAGCACAAGAGAGCAGCAGTGAAGTAAATCCAGGATTTAGGAGTGCCCCTTCAGCATCCCCAGTTATTAGCCATCATTAGTTTAGCTTACAAAAGCAGCTCCATGTTTAGAATTGGAGTGTCTGTCAATTCACACAGCATAACTAACTGAGCCAAGTTATGGGCAAAGACAGAACGTCAGTGGTAATGGGTAGAAATCAAAAAACAAAACAGTAATTGCTAGGCAAAAAGTTCTAAAAACATCATACTTGCACAGCAAAGAATTATAAAACAGCATGGCTAAACAATCTACATTGGATTTTGACCTCTTTTTTTGCAAGATACACTGAGGCAACCTCAGTAGCAGATATAAGACAGAATTTATAGAAAGTTAATGCCAAAAAAAAGACCTATTTGAACTGAACAGTTTTGTCAAATGCAGCCATAGCAAAGGGAAAACAAAGTGTGGTCCCTACCTGTATTTGATATACAATGATTTTTGAGAAACACGATTTATTTTACTTCTAATTTCTGTGGTTGTTCTCCTGATCAGGTTCAGATTTCAGAAGATACCTGATTTTGTGATAAATGAAGTAACTTCTTAAGATAGCATAACCCATGTAAACAATATTAATGCAAATACATTGTTACCTTCTCCCTTTCCTACTTCCTGATCCTTTTCTCTACACTAGATTCTCTACACAGCATTCATCCAAGCAAAGACAAGTTGCTCACTGCCTTCATAAAGTTTAATAATACATAAAGTTCGTTTTAGTTATTGAAACCCTTAGAGTGACTTCCTTATTCTCACTTCCTCTGGTGTCAGTATAAAAACTTGCAAATGTAATACAAGATGAAGTATAGGCTCTGAGGGAAGTTCTTTTCCTAGTTAGGTCACTCACAAATGTGTATTTCTAAGAAACAATCTCCAATGTTTACAATGAGTTAATACTTCAGCTTTAGTATAGTTAAGTTAAAATTCAATTAGCAATGAGACCCAAATCCAGTCTTAATTACTTTAGTATCTCTTCCTCATTCATTCTAGAGGACAAACCTGGTCTGCAGATGATTAAGATGGTTTGCAATGGAGGAAGCTTGACTGTTAGAATCCCTAGTCATTTGTCACAGAAGAAACCCAAAAACAGATGGGCTCATTCAGAATTAAAACCTTGCCTCCTTTAGGAGTTTACATGGGGAAGGACAACAAGAAGGTGATACTAAAATCTGGGAAGGAAAAATAAAGTGAAAAATAAGTCAGAAGTAAGACTCAACACATGACATCCAGAAAAAAAACCTGAACCACCAAGAGCAACCAACATGGCCTGTAGCTTCCTCTGCTCAGAGAAATGCAACTCATGTGTATCATTTAACAAGTAGTAATGAGCCCCACACAACTTTCTTTGTCCCAGACTTACTATTGCCTCAGCCAGGGCCTGATGCTGGCTAACAAAGAGTTTCCAAACTCATGTATATATAAATCAGTTCTGATACTGATGGCTTCATAATGCAGACAAAATCTCCATAGGCCCAATAAAAGTGCTAGAATAGGAACTTCAAACTGAGCACTCCTGAGAGACATACTCTAGCACCATGCTCGCTCCACATAAAGGGTAAGTATGAGTAAATACTGTCAACAAGCTATTATACGCTCAGCTTCAAGTCAAAAATCAGCGACATACACTTCTGATGTGCTATAGAGTGAGGATGATAGAGATTAAACAGTCGTGTTTGTAAAAAATGAGGTAATTAATATAAATGCACAAGGGCACCATGGTTTGGGCAGTGAATGCTTGCTCATAACTACTGTGTGATTGCTCATTCCTTATTTCCTAAGCACCCAGCTTGACACCTTGGATCTCATGAGCAGAGCCAAGTGCCCACTGACATAAATGGGTATGTATGCTAAATATATAAGTACTTTCCTACGTTACATGTTCTTAGAAATCATACCCTTGCGATAGATACTAAATTGGACATCCAAATTTAGTACTTCTGACCTCTATTTTAAGGTTTTGATCATTAAGCTGACTTTGCCTAGATAGGTTCCTGGAAGAGGCTGGAGTCTATAAAAGGAGGAAAGGAGATAATTTTATTAAATGTATTACCTCAGTGAATACAAAAATCTGCAATTCTTTGTGCTTTATTTAAGAGCTGTTACGTCTTGATGAAGTTTTAGTCTTCATGACTTCATATGGAAAAAGCATCACTGATGCAGAAGTTATTAGCGGTGAAGCCAAAGTGAGTGAAAATTAGCTTATCAGAGCAGGTTTGCAAATAAATATTAACTACTCAATTTTTTGCATCAAGCTAGTAATCAAGATAGTAGCTCACTACACAGTTACTATCAACATTTAGTGTTTCCAAATGTACACAAATGCAGAAAGACAGAACTACATCAATTATCACTGCAGTATCAACATTGTGTCTACTACCAAGAAAGATATGGAAGGAAACAATAAAACTAGATTAAGATGAACAGCCCAGCGACTGCAGAGACCCTGGGACCACAAAACACAAAACTCTGTCTGCAGCACGAAACATTCACATTTGGCTAATAACAAAATATTGAAATAGGTGTATTTAAGGCATATTTTAAGTTCCGTCACAGTAGGATAGGATACAAGAATTTAATTTAGTTTCCAACTGGTCTTAGGCTCTTGCTATTGCCTCCCTGAGAGCCTTCCAAGTTCAAGGGGCACCCCAGTACTGAGAATGACAGAGAGCTGGTTACTTAGAGCTACATCAGCGATGTTTTCCTCTTCTCTGAACCTGTAATACCTATTTCCCAGAGAACTCGAACGATTTATTTGGGAGCATGGTCTCCTAGCTTTCCACTATTCTACACAACATAATGGGGAGCCAGATACTTGCAGTTTGCTCCAGGGACTGGAGTGAGAAATTACTTTTTTATATTCATTTAAAAGCATATCACTTTTAATTCATGCCAGGTTCAGTTAACCATACAAATAAAGCTGTTTATTCACAATATCTGAAACAGATAACAAGGTTATAAATGCATAAATAGAGAAAAAAAATCAAAGAAAAAAAATACTCTTCTTAAGTTTTGGTTCTTCCTGTCAGGATGCCTTGCAGGTTTTCCTAATTATCTGCCTTCATAAATTACTATGTTCTTTCAGATATTTACACCTCAGACTGCAACCTTTATAGAAAATCTGTATCTTTTGACTATCATCACAGCAGTGCTGCTACATTCACCACAAGCTGGCAGTCTGGAGCCTTCTCTAGGAATTGCAGTTACTCTTTCTTTTTTCTGTCACCAGATCACCATCTCTTTGTTTTATTCATCACATTACTAGGTTGTTTGTGAGAAAACTTTCTGGATCCAGCTTTGCTCAGATTTTTAAAGACGTAATTTCTTGAGTTTCTGGTGTATTTTTGTAAAACAACAACACAGAAAGCCCAGCTATTCCACTCAGTCTGTGATATATACCTGTAGATTAGATACAGAATCACTGATCGGTTCTCAAGCCACCTAAAAGATAATTTAAAAAAATAATTAACTTTCATTAATCTCAACTCCCCTAACCCTTAAGGAAATTTTCAGAATAGGTTGTATGAAAAAATGAAGAGGTACAGAGAGGTGATTACAGAAAGAGCAACATGTAGTGCAAAACTGCAAAAGTATTTTCCAATCTTTTCAAATTTACTGTAAAATTTTCAACTATGAATTGTGAAACTCTCCAAAATCACAGCTGCTAAAAAAGGCAGTTAACAAAGCCACATACTCTAATATTTAATCTTTCCATACTGCGATAAGCATAATCATGTCATTCCAACTGTTGCAATTTTATAGTTCTCTAAAAGACACTTTATGAGATGACATATTTCAATACTACTACTAATAATTATTATAACAGTTGTTGTTATCATCACCACCATAATTTCCTGTCAACAGACTGGTGACAGAGACTTCTTAACTAAGCTCTCACACGTCTATTACTGTGTCTACTTGGCAGCTCAAGCCAAGATCAAACTTCATTTTTAAGCAGTTCTATTCATATAACTGCACTTCGTAACAGTGGAAACAGAGCAACTCCAAGTAACTTCACCTCAAATCACTTTGGCTTCAGTTGCTTGGTCTCAATCCCTTACAGTAACCAATATATATACTATATACATAAGATTGTCTCTCTCTCTCTCTATATATATATATATACACACTGATACAGGTGAAGTCTATCAATGAAAAGAAACTGTAAATCAAAAAGTAATAAGGAACAAAGGACTGCCTGCACACAGTGTAACAACTGTTTTGCTGGGACTTTGAGTAGTGTATGAATTTAAAAAAAACCAACTTAACATGAGCTTTCCAAAGGAAGTATTAACCATAACAGATCATTTACTGTATGTTGACTGGCAGGACCCATTTAGAAAATCACACCAGTACTTACATACAAACATGTAACTATTATGGAAGAATACTGAAGAGCTCCACTATTTCAAATCAAAAAGCTATCAACTGATTTCTTCATATACTGTCATATAGCCAACCAAAACATTCTTTACTAAATCTGTTCAGCTTACAAAGAAAAAAAAAAGAAAATTAACTGATGAAAATAACTCAGGTCAAAACACAAGGACTTGCTTAAGATCTGTCTCTCGAAACACTGTCTTAATCTAAAATTTAACATTATTTCGAAACCAGTACTGTTTACAGTACTCTTAATGTTTTTGTCCTGTTTTCACTCCCAAAGGTAAGCATCGAGTTATGACTAGCAACACTTAAGGCAAAAAAGGTGAAATCTATGACTGCCACTTGGAATTTGATAACAAATGTCACAGTCTCACCAGATCATATCTCACTCAGCTCTCCGCAGAAATTACATACATCAAAAGGACCCAATAAACCACCCTTCTTCACCCTCACCCGCCCTGAAAAGCCTGGATCACTCGGCCCATTGATAACTAATGTTTCTCAATCGGAAAAGACAATCACCGACCTACAGCCGAACACCGGAACTGGAGGAGCTTTATCCAGAACAAGGCCTTAAACATTTAGCTGGCCACTGTTTCCCTGAACCGGCGCAGTGCATTCCCTTCAGCCCTGAACATCCTTCCCTGGGATGGCTGCTCAGGTGAGACTCAAACGCCACGCCAAGGGCTCCTCCCGAGGCAGACTGAGTATATTAGAACAGCGCCCAGAACCAAACCCGCTGTGCGTTACACCACGAATAAACATCAAGGTGGGTTTCTTTAACTGCAGATACGAACAATGGAGGTTAAATTACTGACACGGCGAGGGCTGAGCTCGGAACAGCGTGTCCGTGCCCGCTCCAGCGGAGCGATGCCCAGGAAGGCCTCTACGCGGCCGGCCCATGGGGAATGCAAGGCGCCCGCCCGAGGCCTCCCGGGGAAGGCGCAGCCGGCCAGGCAGAGGCCCCGGCTCTCCCCCCAGGCCTGAAGCACCGCAGGAACCGCCCCGACCCCGGCCCGCCGCCCTCAGAGCCACCGCAGCCACCGCCGTCAGCCGCCCCAGGAACGAAGCGGGGTGCAGTGACCAGCGGTCGCGCCCTTGCGGAGAAGGCCGGTGTCGGGCCCCGGCCCGCCTAGGGCATCGCCCGAACGCGGATGCGAAGGGACCCCGCGGCCCCTGAGCACCGCAGCCCGCAACGGCCATTTTGCGGCCCGGCGCGCTGACATGTCGCGCGCCGTGCGTGGCACCTCCCCCCGCGCCTGCGCCCCGCGCCCCGCGGCGGCCGAGCCGGGGCAGCTGCTCAGCGCCGCGGCGGCGGCGGAGACAAAGCGCCGGGTAATGAATGGGACGGGCCCGCCCGGCCCTTCCTCTTAACTCCTTCGGGCCCGGCCGGGCGGCGGCACTGGCGACCTCCGGCTTCCCCCGCAGCGGCCGCCCGGGGAGGTGAGTAGCACCGTTCTGGCACCGGGAGGGCGCCGGGCAGGGCGGTCTGGCTCTCTGCTCCTATGGTCTCTCAAACCTCCCCCCCCGCCGTCCGTGCCCGCCACCGCCGCGTTTGGCCTCAGCGGCCTCGGTGCCTTGCGCGGCCGGGGACCTGCGTCCCGGGCCCGGCGGCGCCCTGTCCCTCCTGGGAGCGCCCGCGGGACAGCCCCGCTAGGCCGAGGAGGGGGCGTGTGGCGGTGGGGCAGTGCAGGAAGCCGGGAACCAGGCCCGCGGTGCCGGCTCTATTGTCTGCGGGGCCCCGCGGGGGGCCCGGACGGCCCGGTGAACGGAGGTCGCCGGTTCCTAGGCGCTCGGTGCTCTCCCGGGCCTCCTGGCGGGCCCCACCGCCCCCCGCCCGGGGAGGGGTGTCCGCCGCGGCGCCAGGCGCGCCTCGAGCCCCCCCGGCATTGTGTGCGGCGTCGGCCGGGCCGGGCCGACGGGACCCGCCGGGGCTGAGCGCCCGCGCCCACCTGGCGGGGCCGCAGGAGCCGGGCCCGCGAGGGGAACGGTGACCATGTGGCCGCTGCAATCCCGACCCAAGATGGCCCAGGCAGCCCCGGGGCGGAGAGCCCGCCGCCCCCCTCAAAGTGCGGACCGGGGACCGCCTCGGGTACAGGCTCCCGAGTCGGGTGCTGGGACCGGAAAGCCCGGGAAATCCTAAAAAGCGTTTCCCCCCAAGAAACAGGACACGAGGTGGGCAGGCGCCCGCCAGCGGCTTCGGCCGCGGCGTAAGCACCGCGTCTGTGCTTGTTTGCGGTGAAGTTTCAGCCATCCCTCCTGGGCAGAGTCGCTCAAGAATGGTGTCTCGGAAAAGCGTAGAATTTAGCTTTCATGTAGTGCTGCTCTCGTTTTCTACTTGGGGCGTGGTAATTTTTCTTAAAAATGTCTTCTGTAGCTTCTAGGTCTACACTGAGACAGCTGCTGATGTTAGAGTGGTTGCGTTAGAGTGCTTACTGGATTTCTCAGGGTATCCAATACACTTAAAGTTGTCTGTTACATATACAGCCTACTAAAAGTGTAAAAACGTTTATTATTGTACTGGAAGGTTAAAGCCTTATTTGTATTAATGGTGATTCTATTTATCATTGCTAAGTTTAGTAGCAATGCCTTCTTGGGCTTTGCAGTGTAGAGACCTTCCTCCTTAGTGCTTGTGTGTTAGAAGCAGTCCTGTCTTGTTTCTGGGGGGTTCCTTTGAGAAATTTCAATAACTTAGCATGAGCTGTCATGCTACACCTATAATACTAAGCAGAGAAAGCTTTTCAAGTCCCCATAACATGAATGTACTTTCCAGACTTTTCCTTATATGTTGTTGACTTTATGGCCCACTGTACATGTGTATCTGTTTTGCTTTTCAAGAGCGTGAGCACAGCACTTTTCTTCTAAAGGTTATCTTCAGTACTGCAGTGTTTCGCTTTAAGAGCAGGCGAGCACCCTTGGGAGGACGTTGGTGGAGTACATACTGGGGGGAGTGAAGTCTGGAAGACTTTATCAACTATCCTCAAGATAGTATGCTGCTACTAGGAAGCCTGTGTTTGTGCAAATACTGGGCAGGGGCATTCTAGTTATTATCCACTGTGGAGACTGGTTTTGCAGAGGAAAAAGTTCTGTTAAAAACAACATAAATTCTTTTGTGGAGTATTAGAAATTTGAGTGCTGTCCACTAGATATAAGACCAACAGGCAAGATGCTGACAGTTTTTGTACAGTTGGGTGTGTGTCTACTTTGGTACTTTATGTTGTTAGTACCTTGCGGCTGTAACAGATGTTGAGGAATTTATTCCATGGGAGTTCTCCAGAGCAGTCAAATGTAAGAACTAATTGAGAATAAGTAAAATGAAATACGTCAACTAAACATCTCAGAGAAAAGTTTTCTAACCATTTGTACTGTTGCATAACAATTACTCTTTTACTTGTGGTGGTGTAACACCCCCTATCCTTGTGACTGCTCTGCCTTCTTGGAAGCTCCTGGTAAGCGTTGACCAAACCAGCTGAGTGGTGAAGTGTCCCTTGACTGTACTGGTTGGGCTGTGAGGCAGTCCCTGATCATACCAGGTGCTCTGGCGTGGTAAAGGTGGGAAACAAAGGATAAGTAATTACCTCTTGTAGCCTTGGTAAACAATTTACCTGGATGTAGCCCGAGTGGAACGGTGCCATTGTTATTGCACTTTGGGGAAAAAAGCTTAGTAGTTACTGACTTGATTTACAGTCGGGAAGGAAGGTTACTGATGATCAAAGTCAATCATCTTCTTACCCTATAAACAGCAGTCCTAAGTGAGGCTGAGCTTGCCTGGACTGCAGCAGGCTGTGCTGGTGCCTCCCAGAGCTCGCAAACCCTCAAGTTTGTGATACTCAAGGACTGTCAGCCCCTCACCCCCATCTCCGTGTTCGTGAAGGTGCAACCATTGCCTATTGGGAAATGTAAAAGGGATTTTACATATTTTAGTGAATTTGAGGGGAATTTTTCATAGGTACCTTTCTTTACACACATAGAAATAGGTGTACGCATTGTTTTACCTGTGTGTATGTGAATTGATTATGGCACAAATGTTACTATTTTGAATCCATAGTTAAGTCACTGTTATAATTGTTGTGAAAACGATCAAATCACTTTGTAAATATTAAAGTACTCAAGTATTAAGTGCTGCTAAGCCGTTCTACACCCTTATCTTTCCACCCATATCCTTTGCAGTCTTACTGCTTTTGCATTCATTCAGCTTTTGTGTAAATCATTCCAAACTGCTTCTTATTTTTATTCTTTATTCTTCCTTTGTATGCAACACATACTAATGTGTAGTAAGAAGTAGAGTGAACCTTGCCATTGAACTCTGTAAAGCTGCATTTTCACATATCCATATTAAACCCTGCTTTTGCCAGTACCTTTGACAGTTTCTTTAAGCGGCCAAACCACTCATTCATTACATCTATATAAGGCAAAATTGTGACAAGTACATCGTCCTCATTGATAATGTGAGAGGCAAAGGATAGAACAGCAGAAGGCTAGGCAGGTGATGAGCTTAGAGTAATGTTTGCTATCTTTCTGTTACCTTGTCTCCTTCAACCTCTCTGTCTGGTGTTTCCACCTACTACGGCTTGTTTTAAACCAAGATGCTAAATGTCCAGAGCAAGAATTGTGTTTGCAGAACAGCCAGTGTCACAGGTGCTTAGTGCAGAGGGGGTGTTCTTCAATAAACGTAACACATCACTAAAACTTACAACAGGACCTTGGAAAATACAGGAGGGCAACAGAATTTTACACGTTTATTTAAAATTGTCTGTCTGCTAAAGTAGAATATCCTACCAAATACTTCTAGAAACTAGGTATTACAGAAGGAAGTGGCCTTTGAGCCTGCTGGGTCTTTCTGTTTTCTTCTCCCTTTTTTCTTGGAATTTGTTCTCTTCAAGTTTTTAGAATCCTAAATACATTAACTTCTGAAAGATTTTTTTTTTTTTCCCCTCTGCAAAAGTTTGAGTTAAAGAATGTACATGTTGAATTTTCCAACAGCTTGCTGCATTTTACCGCCATTCACAGTGAATAATATATACAAGGGGTTTTGTTAATCCTGTCTTTTGCAGCTCGCTTTTAATTTTTAGGAGTTTCATCTTCAAAGTGAGCAGGTTTTGCTATGGGGTTGCCACTGTAATGAACAGCTAAAATAATCAGCCATATGCAAATAGCATGATGATACATGTATATTGGCTTAATGTTATATAGAAGAGAGTATTATAGATAGTTTAGTGGGGAATTTTGCACCATATAGAGCAGAGTGTTTAACTCATCATGACTGACGTTTTTTCCTGAAGTAGGTATGATCTGCATATTTTAGTAGTATCAACATAAATAATTGTACTTTACATAATGTTACCTGTTGTAGTGTATACTTTCAAAACAGATTTCACAAAGAAAGTGTTCTTACGAGGCCGATGTGCGTTGTTTTCTGCACATCTTTGCCTATTTATTTTGTGTTTGTTACTGATATCCTCAGTGTTGTTCAATTTACAGCTATGGAATTGTTTGATTTCGGCCAGTTAGTGAAAAAGTTGAGTAGTTTCTGTGGCCTAACAGTAGCTTTCAAGTGAAATCTAGAGTTTAAAGCTCTCAGATCAAGAAGTAAGAAAAACTAAAGCTTTTATTGTAATATATTTTTTTAAAAAATTTTAATTTTTTTTTTTTTTCCTCTGAGGTGGAAGAACATCTGTCCTAAATTAGTGTGATACATACTTTAACTATGGTAGTATTGGTTTAGGTTTGGGGTTGTGGTTTGGTTTTGGAGTATTTTTGTGATGAACTCAATATGATGGGCTGTTAAAGCAACAACAGGGAAACAGCTTGATTTTTAAGGCCCTTATTTTCATTCAAGTGCGATGATTCAGAATAAATAGTGATTTTTTTTTATTTTTTTTTATATTGGACAACATATCAAAAATTGAGGTATGAGTCTTTTCTATAGTCTGACTGGTTTTCAGTGGATGTTGACATAAGAAATACTATTATATTGCTGTAATCTTTATGTAAACTCACAACCTGTGTGCTCTCTTTGGCAGTTACTGCGCAGTTGTGTCCTTTCCATCTCTCACCTCTTTCCCTTCCTCCTTTGTTGTTTAATGACATGTAGGGTTGGATGATGAAGCTTTAGAAGGTTACTGGTTTGTTGTTGCAGCTGTGTGAAACGTTGTTGGATTTTTTTAATGTCATCTCTTCTAGTTTGCATTCACTAGTGTTGTACAGATATATTTTTCCTGTGATGTGTTTGAGTAATTTTTGCAGTGACTGTTCAGATTTTCTGTATATTTAATATAAAAGCCAGTTCTAGGTTTCAGTACTCATTAGCTTGAAAATCATGGCTGAAAATAGGCTTTTTTGAACAGCTGAACATTTTAGCAATACTTTTTTGCAATTATTTGCAAAATATATGGGGAAAAGTGTTTAATAATATATTTCTCTCGTGTGACAACGATCAAAGAATTTGTACCTATTTTACCCCAAATAAGTTAATTTAAGTGGCTTTTCAATAATTATGCTGCTTACCTGTTGCTGTAATTATGTGTGCTATTTTCTGAATCAGTGTTTACCTCTAAAGAAAATAATCTGCGATCCAGGTAAAATTACTTTTTCTTTGTTATTCTTCTCACAAAAATAAACAATCGAGAAAACCCAAACATTAATTTGAACTGAACAGAATGTTTGGCCTGGCTTGAAACTGAGGTCATCTTTAACAAATCAGGGGGAAAATGGGAATGGAAGAGTCGAGGGGTTCTGGTGTTGTTTTTTTGTAGACATCAGGGAGTGTAAAGATGCATATTTGTACTTTATCTTACCTGTAGTCTGATGGCTCTGGCACTTGCAAGGAATGTGGGAGAGCCAGGTTCACTTCCCTGCTTTGCCTGGGGAGCTTAATCCACATCTGAGGAGAGTTCCCTAACTGCTCCACTGGGCACCCTGCGTCGGGTGGGTCTGTGTCTCCTTGGCTGACACCTTCTTCTCTGCATACATTATTTAAATGTTGCTGTAATAGGGATAGCTAAAAGTATTTCAACAGTCAGATTAGCCAGCAGCACAGCTCTGGACGTGTTTCAATTGCTTAAGAGGCACTATGGGAATGTTTTTTAAGTAATAAAATGTTAGTAAGAGAAGTGATGTATAGTTCACTTTATAATGCACACTAAGCCAGTCATCAGAACTGTCTGCCCTCTAAGAGGTGATCTCCTTCCTAAGGAAAAAGCCCTAGGTGTGGGTATATATATGTGTGTGTGTGTATATGTATATAGTTATATATATATATATAGTTAAACATCTCAGTCTGATCACTGCAGTATAAGAGAGAATGCTTTGCAGATTATGGATTTTCTAAGGTGGCAAAATGTTTTCTTGGTTTGTTGGGTTGGGTTTTTTTCAGGGTACTGGGGCAGTGTAACTGCTAGGGCCTCTGCACAATGGCACTCACGTCTATGTAATGGTCAGTGGGACTGAAGTTGCAAAACTCAAAAAATGTGTCCTGCAATAGACTGTTTTGGTCTGTTTTGTTGCTAAGTCAAAATATGTGTTCTAATATGCTGCACTTGCAATCGCTCCTTTCTCATACGTGGTGAATGATAATCCTCTGTTGATCCTATGCTATTGCATGTTGATTAATACACATAGTTGGTGCAGTGTGTAAGCAATATGTTTAGCTTATGAAGAGAAGGTGTAACAAGGTGAATCCTGTAGTGCATGGAAAGGTGTCAGCAACCTCCTTTCCAATCTTGCATGTAATGTAGACTCTGTTTCATTCAGTGTAAGCATAAAAAAACGGAGCAGTGCTAAAATAAGTACAAAAATTTGACTTTTAAATTTTACTTTAGCAATCATCTGAGGGGCATATACTGTTTTTTTGTTACTATTTTTATTTTTATTTGGAGCTCTAGAAGTGAGTTTTCTTGATAACTGTGAGGGCTGGAGATTTGAAAAAAAGTGAGTTACTCATCTAAGTGCAACTCCTGGAGCTGTCACCTAAACAGAAATTTGAAACATCCCATGAGTTGCCCCTGTGACAGTTAATGTGTTTAAAAAAATTAAAAGTAATTACTTTCTTCTCTTCCTTAGATACAATCATCTCATTAAGTTTGAGTAGCAAGTATTTAACCTCAAATGAAGCCGCCTGCCTGCAGTGGAACAGATGTGTAAGTTTGTTTGGTTTTCTTAATAAACTAGTGGGCAGCTTGTTTGTTTTGGGTCTTGTAACATTATTTTTATTAATTTAAAGGAAGACAATGGATAAAGGTAATTAATAATTGTATGCCTGTGCATTGACTTGTATGGAGCTTAATAATTTAGCAGGAGGTTTGTATGAGCGCCTGAGCCTTAAAAATTAAGTTTGGAAGCCTGGATATCTTTAGAGTGGCACAGAAATAGTAACTATTTTATGATTTATGGGGCACCTCTTACTCTGTGGTATGAGCTGGCATATATACATCCTTACCCTGAATTATACTGCTTGAAAAGGGGAGGTAACTTAGATGCTGCATTCATCCTGTACTCAAATGACAGGTATCTTAATCAGATTTCATGTCTTCACTGAGAGATAGTTTTAATATTTTCTTCTATGGTTTTTGTCTGAAAATATTAAAACTTTGTCTTCTGTTTGAGCTTTTGAGTACAGATTTTTTGGAAGCCTGAGATTCCTGAGTAAGATGCACTAGAAAAAAAATTGTTCATATGAAGATCAGCATTTATATGTAGAGTAACAATAAATGTTGTTCTTGTACAGTATTTCAGAGCTTTGTATTTATTTCTTATCCCATCCCCTCTGTGCCCTGAATAAAATAGTTCAATTTTTAAGCTGTCTGTATTATTGGTTAACATGCGTGTTAGCAACAGATGGACAAAATGTTTAAGCCAGAGAAAATGTTGAGCTAGAAAGTCTTGGTAGGGTCATGGAATCAGAAGGAGGGACCTCTAGAGGCCACCTAGTCAAACCCCTTACCGTGAGTAGGGACATGTTCAACTAGACCACATCTCCCAGAGCCCCATCCAACCTGGCCTTGAATGTTTCCAGAAATGGAGCATCTACTGCTTCTCTGGAAAACCTGTTTCAGCATTTCACCATCCTCACAGTAAAAAATCTATTCCTTATATCTAGTTTGGCTCTACCCTCTTTTTTGTTTAAAACATTACCCCTTTTCCTATCATTACAGGCCCTACTAAAAAGTTTGTCCCCAACCTTCTTACAAACTCGTCTTCCTGAAAGGCTAGTCTAAAGTCTTGCTGGAGCCTTCTCTTCTGCACAACCCCAACTTTCACAGCCTTTCCCTGTAAGACTGTGGTCCCTGTAGGAAGAGAAAATTAAAAGCATGATTCAGATTCATTCCTTGAAGGAAGGTTTTCCTAGGTGACACATCCAGAAGATGTGGGAGATTTTGTTACATACTAAATCTGTCTGTGTATTGTTCTTCATCAGAGTCTAAGCAAAAAATGAACTGCTAGTGCTTTCGAAATCCAGAGCAGAGCTGAAGAGCAGGAGAGAGTAGTTGTCATTTGCACCAGCCTCTCAGGTCAGTTTTAGACTACTGTAAAGAAATCTGATAAAAGAGACAATGTTGTTTTTCCAGAATATCCAAAAGTTCACTCTCCATGTAGTTAATGCTGTATTCTAATATACTCATCTCAAGGTCACAGAATGCTTTGCATGGTTTCATTACATGATGTCAAGCACTGTGGTATATTAAAGTGTCTTTCTATTGTGACTCTCAAGGTTAAAAGCCTTCAATGAAAATAATCCACTTTAGTACTGCCTGTCTAATGAAAGTGAGTATCTGATCTTGGTACCTTCAAGAACTGTTTTTTGATTTATAGTCCCATATGAAATAATTGTTGACTGCAAGCTCATTGTTCTGCTAGATGCTTTCTTCATTTGCAATTAAGGCAGCTCTCTCGACAGTGGGTACCCTAGAAACAGATACCTATATAGAGCTGCAGTCTCCTGAGAACAAAGATTCTGCTGTCCAGATGTTACCTTCTCTGTTAAAATTTTAAATTTTGGTAGGTCAGCAATGTTACAGGTCTACATCCTTTAGCATCCACTGTAAGAATTCATCTTCCACTGCATATGCTATACAGTAATTTTTATGTGCAGTTTAGATCATTGAAGAAAATCTAGTTCCTGATTAAAGGGATCTGGTAGTGCTAGATGTGCCATGAGAAGATGGGAGAGAATAAAGCAATGTGAAAACTGCTGCCTGTTTATGTCTCACACCCAACTACTGGCTTCTAGCTCATGAAAGCTTTTCTTAAATTAAGATTTGAGACTGAAAATTGCGTATCTCATGGCAATCATATCATATTTTTCTTTATTCTGCGTTAAAGGAAACATGATATGGGAGCATATGTACAGATGGGAGGAAAGAAAACCAAAAGACAACAGTGTAAAACTCATTTCATGGGAAGTTGTCACTTGCTGTGACTTGCATTAATAGCTGCTGAAACAGTGGGAAGAGTGGGTCAGCTTTCAGGGAGGCAAACAGTGTGCAGACCATGCTGTCAGCAGCATCTTTGCTTTTGATACTGGGAAATGGGAGGAACTGAGGTTCTGTTTCTTTCCTTTCCTAGTGATTTTGAGTTGTCTTCTGTGACTTACTGAACTGTGGGGGGACCTTAATCCATTTATGACAGGAAATAAAATGATGCTCATAAAGAGCAGGAAGATTCCTCTTCCTTTCCTCTAAATGTTTTTATTTATTTCCCTTTTCTATACCTCACAGAAGATTAGGTTTATTAAAATAATTATGTATAATAATAGAAATCACATGAATAGGAAGAGTTATCCATTTCTTTACCTATTCTTGTACTAATAGTGTTGTGGATCCTGCTCTGAATAGGACACCCATGTAGTCGTACTATGTAAAACTTATTTAAAAACCAAGTTGATTACATGAATTAAAGCTCATGAACTGCATGGGTTAGAATGAGTACTACAAAAAGCTTTTTTCTTAATTTAAAATTTCTTGTATTTTTTGCTCCTTGAGCAAAACCTTATTTTGTCAAATTAAGATCTGTTTATGGCAGTAGGATGGTTCTTCTGTAAACCATTTCTTTTGGGAAAAGAAGCTTTTAGAAGGAGCTATTTGTTTGCATGGGATGGAAGAGTTTCTTTCTACTTCCTGCTAGTGCTCAATGTGGTGCTGGTGGAAACAGTGTCAGCTTCCCTTAGCATGGTTGTGAATCAGTTGTCTTTGCAAAGTCTCACCTTCCCTTGAAGAAGGCAAAGAGAATATATCCCTAAAAGAGGTTAAGAGGAAAATACCTCTTGTCGTGGAGGCTAGGAACTGGCTGGTTGACAAGTGAATGTGGAGATAAGCACGCTCATTTCTTCCTCCCTGTCCCCTGTTCCAGGAACAGGAAGGTTTGTTTTGAGAGGGACAGAGATGTGATCACTGTTTTTTAAACTGGGATTTCAGGTGAAAGTATCAGATGCTACTGATGAATGTACAATTTACTTAGAAAATACAGAATGACAAAAAATACTTGAAAGAGGCATCATAAGTTCACCTCTGTTGTGGGCATGTGCATTATGCCTGCATGTGATACGGAAGCTTGGTTTTAAAGTTACCTCTTTGTTTTTGTTATAGTTCTTGTACTCATTGGCCGGGTGGTGAAACTGAGTGTTTCTGAACTCTAAAAATTACCTTGGATAGTATTGTGAATATTGCTTTCTGGTTTATTTAGTAGATTTAGTAAAGAGATGATCTTTTCCTTACTTCAAGAAAAATCTAGACATGCTTCTTCAGTTTATTACATAGGGAAGAAAGAAGATACTGTCAGTTGCAAATGATTCTCCAAAGAAATTTTTCTTCTCCATACCAGATGTCTTCTGACTTGAAGTAAAGTTTTGTGACAAAAGAATGATTAAGCTTAGGTTCAAAAAATCCCTATGAAGTATTTAAACTGTTTATACTCTTGAAAATATTTTCTTGTCTTTTTGGGTACTATGAATTGCATTTTCTATCTTATCTTCCATTATGTTCACAAGCATTCCAGGACACAAATGTTTTAATACAAGCATAGTATTATGTCATGTTACACGTATACAAATATCATGTATATAAATCATGGAAAACCTCTCAATAGCACTGTTGAAACTATCTGAGGACAAATAACCAACTGGTATCAATATGAGCACAGAATTGGGCTGATGGGTAGCTATGAAGGGTTTTTAAAACAGGTATCTTCAGACTTCATCTGGTTAGCAGGAAAATAAATACTACTATAAGGTAGTCTTAGTTCAACAGATCCAGTTCCATTTTTTTTATTAGAAAAATTATAGTTGTAACAGGTTAATGTAATATATTCTTTAAAGGACTCAGTTTACATTCTGTAAGGTTTTTTCCCACTTTCTACTTACATGGATATTTTCAGTAAGAGTTCCAAGACTGACAACACAAGACATGGTGTGTCTCTCCTAACTGTTTTTTTGTTCTTTGTCATCCTGCCTATTCAGCTTTGTAAGCCTCAGCTTTCTTCTTTACAGATGTCTCATTTCTTACTGTTTGAAATCATCCTTAAAGTGCTTGAAGTTTCACTCTTACTGGATTTAAAGATAGACGTTTAACAAAAAACCCACAAAAGTGGGTTTTTATTATATTGCAAGCTAGGAAGGTAGAGTAGTCAGTAGAAAAATCACCTGTCCTAATCCTATCCGATTTATTTTGTCAGCTGTGGGCTGCACAGGAGGAGAAAGAGAAGAGTCTAATGGGCTATTCAGAGAATTGATCACTTGGAGAGGAGAGTTATTAGAGGAGCTTTGCTTTGAATTTTCTGATGTTTTTCTGAAAGCAGGCTGCTATTCTCTAGCAATATGGAGTAAATCTTTATTTTTTTGCCTTTCATTCTTTTCTAACTTACTTGTTTCTGTGGTTTTGGTTGTGTGCTTTTCCTGTTCTGTGATAATACTGATGCATCTTTCCTACTCTGTTCTTATTTTTATCTTCTTCATTTTACCCTTGTGTTGTGTTACTGCAACCTTCATTCATCTCCTGTCAGCCCCAAATTGTACAGCATGTGAAACTAAAAGCAGCTTTGATGTCCTGTTCTAAAAGTGCTCTAAGCTGAACAGTACATGCTTCAGGTGTGTAAAAAAAAAATCTTAATTTTTTCTTAAAAAAGCATCTTATTTCTTGTAACATTAAGAATTTCCCCATATCAGCATATCATATCAGCATGATATTTATTTGTCAAAAATTATAAAAGATAAAAATATCAAAATAAATGTAACAACATTGTAACAACGCTGAACTGAAGTGTAAGACTTGGGAAAATCCTGCTTGAAGTTTTAATGAAACTATTGCTTAAAACATTGGCATTTTAACAAATGAAAGCTCTGACATTTGGTAGGTGTGAACAATAGCTCGGAAACATATCGTGCAAGTATTGCATGCCTGATAATGAGAAGTAACACTTCAACACTTGAGCCAGTTTGGATCCTAGACAAATGTTGACTTGATTTACTTAGTGTGATAGATATGTTTTTTATGAGTAATTTCTTAGTAGAAGCTGGGACAGAAATTATTAGCATGTGTAGAACCTGCCTTTTTTGTCCTTCGTTACAGCGTGCTGCAATGGGAAGTTAGCAAAGGACATGTGAAGGGATATAGCCCCATTTGAGATCTGATGGTATTTTTAGTGCACTAAGGAAAAAAAATAGCAACAATTAAAGGCTTATCAGGTGGTTGTAGGTGTGAATAGTGCTACTAATTCTGGCAATACATAATGTTATGTGTGGTGGTAATGCAACATGCTTTGTTTTTTTACTAAAAGTTGGGAGTGACATTGTTTTGACCAGGGTGATTGCTTTGTTTTTGGAGCTTTACATTTTTATTTTACTTTTAAGATAAATGCTGTTCAAAACCATGTGGAATGGGGATTTCTGTGCTATGGGCTTTAGCATATTTACGAGTGTTACTTAAATATCCTCTAGGTGGTGGAGGATGATGCTTCAAATAGATATATGCTTAATAAATTGGCAGATAAATTATGAAGATTGATTTCTCCAAAAATAAGATTGAGCTTTGACTCAGTACCCTGTATCAGACACCTTCTTTATTCTTCCACATGCTGAGCAGTCAGCCTGCATCATTGAGTCTGATGAAACATTTGGGTACTGAGCTTGTTTACCACATTTGGTGGGCAGAGTGGGAGCTTCAGATAAAGTTTGATAAAGAAGCTCTCCTGTTGAGTCACAGGTTGCAGAAAGGACCTCCATGCTTTCTAAACTCCTTCTCAAAGAGGATCCAGTCTTACCCCACACTTTGTCAATGCTTTTTGTTTAAAGGGTTATACAGGTGTGATTAAACCTTTATACAACTTTGTCCTGCAGGATTAAGGATGGCAAACCAGATGTATTTAAATAAATATATATGTGATGTATTATGATAATGATTAGATACAAATGATTTACAGAATTATTTACTACACAGTATAGGAACTGTAACAACTATTATAGTATAGTGCACTGTGAAGCAGTATTGAAGCAGTTATATTAAAGCAATTGTATTAAAGCTGGCAAAACAATTAAGTAGATTGATGTTACTCACCCATGACAATGTCCTTGGTCAAATCTCTTTAGCTGAGCCTCAAGGAATAAGAGGAGTAACCTTGAGGGATGTTCACCACTCAGGGGAGGAATCTCCATACATACCCTCCAAGAAGGCTTATGTCAGAAGACCCTGCATTAAAATTTTTGACTGGGCTTTTATAGTGTAAAGTGACTGATGATGGTCAGATGTCAGGTCAGATGTATCCAGCTGTGTCAGCTCAGCAGCTTTGCATAAGTTATCAGCAGTATCGTTTGTTCGTTTATCCAGGAGCAGATCTACCGTACCTCCATCTCACTATCACGATGTTTAGCTTTGGGACTGATGAGTCAGACTGGGTTCAGCATTATTCTACGACAAAAGCAGCATGGTGCTCCCTTCTTCGTTTACCACTTGTAGGTTTGCAAATAGGGCATTGTTCAAGTTGATTGTCCCCCATTCCAGGCAGAGCATCCTGCTACACCACTAAATAGGGATACCAGAGCGAAATGTCAGCCCGATGGAAATAATGTACATGCTGACATGAACATCCTTATTTATATCACACTTTGATTAATATGAAATGTATAATATTATATAATAGCAATGTATCCTATTTTAAAAGCATTATCTCAATTCTTTTAAGAAGTTTTATGGTTGAGGATATATGAGTATAAGAACTGAATTAAGAACTGGATCATCTTCTTTTAAAATAAACATTACTTCAAAAATTCCATCTTCATTTCCACTTTGTCTCTGTTCCAAAGTATTTTTTTAAATTGTGCTAATTTGTAAATCATATTGTTTCTCTTCAGTTTTTCCACTGTCATGAATTATTTTCAACCTTTTACACAATGGAGTAAGAGCCAGTGTAGTTTTGTGCAGGGGGAGCTGGCATGCACACTGTGTTGCAGATGGTTTAGGGTTTGAGATGGAAATATTGGTACAAAGCTGGAGCTTTTAGTTTTGAATCTTTTCTGAGGTTTCGGAGAATATCTGAAAATTATTAGTAAACAGCATCCCATTGACTTTTCATGTTTACAGCAGCAAGAGAAGAAAACAGCTGTACACATAGAAACATCTTTCGAGAGTAAGAGGCTAAAGTTGAGGAGTTTGAGTTTGTACAGTGTTAGGTGCTTTCTGTGTGCTGGTTAGATTTTAACTCAATGCTGTCCATTTAACAATAGGCTATGACTAAAATTTTTGCTTCTGAGCTGTTACCTTCTTGAATTATTACTAATTTAGAGGTGGTGGGGGAAATATAGGGAAAGAAAGAAATGTATAGAAAACATAGAGAAGAGTCCACTAAACCAGAAAAGTGTAACTTGGCCCTAGCAGATTTTGCTGCTTAAAATCATCTGTGTTCACAGATGATTTTTTGATGTTTTGTGAGGCAAGGGGCAAGAAAGAGGGGAATATTTACACTTAGCGGCCATTTTTGTCTTTTTAGTCTCTGCTTCAGGTAAATTCCTGCATTTGTAACTAGAGTTGAGTACTCAGAGTGTAATACTCAGAGTACTCAGAGCTGACTATAATACTCAGCTCTCTACACCTTGTTCTTTTCTTTGCCTGCAATGACTGATTTAGGCCCCAGCTTACACCAAGCCCTGAGTTTTCCAGCAGCATGAAGGGACATGAGCATCTTTATACTTCAGCAAATTGGAGGTCTCTGTGTTGTGTCCTGACAAGTAGCACGAGTGCATCAGGGAGCTCACAGAAGACTATTCATGTCAACAAGGAGCGGTGTTCAATATTGGTGGTGCTGTTTCCACTCTTCATTCCTTTGTGTCCAGATGGAGCATTTGGGGTTGTGGATGTAAAATGGTATTTTATAAATTGGAGAGAAAACCTTTGTAAAACCACAACAGTTACTCGTTTTCATAAGATCTGCCTTTCAGGTGACTAAAAAGTAATGGAAGAGTAAAGGTGTCACCTCTTTTCTTTTCCAGCAGTTCTCTGCAAATCATACCTCTCATGGAGTCCAGAACAATTTGTTTCTTCTATTAAGCATGACTTTCTGTACTTTTTTCAGGATTAAACTAGTGCATACACCTAGTTCATGCTTGTACATCTGTGCCAATTAGAGTGAGCTTCTGTGAGACTTGAGAGTAGGACCCACCTTGTTTCTTTCTGACTAACATGCCAATTTTGCCGTTCTAATTCTGCATTTTGATCAATCAGTATCTTGTAAACCTCTGTAGTTCCTTATGGGTGAGCTAGTACTGATATTTTGTCATAGGAGATTTCTATAGAAAAAATGCACTGTTCTTAGTTTTCCTTCTTCAAAGGATTTATAACTTTGAAAAGCAGTAAGGTTCATCTGGACTATAAATTTATACGAATACGTTCTGCTTATTTTGTTTGTTGCTTATTATGTTTTGTTTTCATTGTTTTGCTTTAGCAAATATTTCTTAATTAGCATAGTACCTGCCATTGCAGTTGAAGCAAATAATAATTTCTTAAATTAATGCGTTTCATATTGTTTGCTCTTAAGGTTTTTCTTTTTATTTGGCATTCTTAATGATGCCTGTACATTTCCGAAAGTAAACAAGATAAACGCTGTTATAAAACTGACATTGGTTTGTGCAAATTACTTTTAATGAGCTTTTATGTACATCTTATGCTCAAAATCTGTCACTACTTTTGATTTTTTTTCAAACTAGTAAATGCTTTTACTTTCACTGTCTCCACAATTCAAATCTTTCTTGAAAAAACTGCTCTTGCATTTTGCAGGTGTATGTCTTTGTATTTACACTATGTGCTCTTCAATAATAATGTAAAGTTTTTTGTTTTAAGCTACTTTTTCTAGACCTTTATTTGCACCATGATTCTGTGATATAATCAAGTTCATGATTATTGCCTGACTATTCAATCTAAAATCTAAATTGTTTAAAGCTTACAGGCTACTCTCTGCTTTACAAAAAATAATCAGCTTATGGTTCTGTGTTCCTGCATACTTTTCATACTTCTCTGTGTGTTAATGTATGTCTCTGCAATTCTGAGACACCAGTGTTTCACTTTGTACCTCCTTCCTTCTGGTCATGGCAGTTTTCTGTAGCACTCAGGATCAGTGACATTCTCCAGACATTTCTTGTCAACCACTGTACTCTTTCAGTAATCTCATCTTGAATGGAAAATCCTATAAAAGTGTTTCTGCAGGCTTCTTACCACAGTGAACCACTGACTGCAGCTGTCCAGAGTAATGAATTTGAGTATATGGTTATTCTTTAGTTCCATTTATTTTCTTTGAAGATTTTTTTTGTTGCAAGGTGACTCTGTATCTCATTGTGGAGATTTCAAAAGCATAAATCATTTTGAGCTGACTGTCTACAGCTTTTTGTACCTTTGAAAACATATTTCTTCTTGAATATCATGTTTGTTTAGCAGTAGTCCTTAATTTTGAACTGCTTGGGTCCAAGAGTAAATAAGCTATGTAAATGTGGTCATAACCAAATTCGTACTTTGTTCTAGGCAACTTTAAAATTTTAAAACACTCCGTCCTTTTTTGTTTCTTATATAAAACAGGTTGACTCTTACATAGAGTTGGCATGGCAGGAGGAGATGAAAAACATATCTATGTTTCTAACCCTGAGTATTCTGGGGACTGTATTCTAAAGGAAATTTCAGTTGGACATGCAGGGGTGTTGGAAGGGAAGGAGCTTGACTTAATTTGATAGTGTGATGTAACATCATACCACAGAATCAGAGAATAATGGTGGTTGGAAGGGACCTCTGGAGATCATCTAGTCCAACTCCCCTGCTAAAGCAGGTTCAGCTGGAGCAGGTTGGAAAAGATGCTTGTCCAGTTGGGTTTTGAATATCTCCAAAGGAGACGCCACAACCTCTCTGGGCAGCCACTTCCAGTGCTCTGTCACTGTCAAAAAAAAAAGCTTTTCATTGTATTCACATGGACCCTCCTGTGTTTCAGGTTTGTTCTAGTTAGGTTTCCTCTAACTAGACTGCCCTGCTGATTGCAACCCTCTGAGCTCTGCCATTCTGCCAGTTCTCAAAGCAACAAAAATCATGCTTAGATGTTTGAAAGAAAATGAGAAAAAAATACATTCAAAAATCTTCTAAGGGGCATCCAGCTTCAGGGATTTCCCAGGAAGTGATTGTCTCTTCTAATCTCAGCTATTTCTGCTGATTTCTAGAAGGCAGCAACAAGGCTGAGAAAAATATGTACTATGTAGCCAGAGACCTATAGCAGCCATAAAGTGGGCAAGGTATAAATAATTTTTTTCTTGTCTTACACTTAGTCATAACTACACTAAAATAGTGTACTGCAGTCTGCAAGTGCTTTCTAACACTGCTGATAGCATAATAACCCTGTTAACAGCATGGACGCATTTTCACAGCTAAGCATAAATATATAAATAACACATAGCTGCAAAGGGAGACCAAGGTTTAATTGCACAAAAGGGGGACAAAGACCATGTGAATCAACAATTCAAGCAGTAAAAACTGCAATCAAAAACCAAGGATACAGAATAATCAGGAAAGATTTCTGGTGGACCGAGAAAAATTTTTGGTCCTAAAGAAATGAAGATAATAGGATCACAAGGAGATGAGATTGCTTCCCACATTTTTTGGTGGAGGAGAGTATGAATATTACAAACACGCAGTGACAGCAAGGAGAAATAGGGAAGAAAGAAGTCTGCCATCATGGTTCCTGCTTCAGAGTCCAAATAGCTCCCTCACCTCTTCACCTCAGCTTCAGTAACTTAAGACTGTCAAGGACCACAGCCATCAGTATTTAACTACATGGCATCAGCTCAGTGGTATTGTGTACTCAAAGCTAATTCAGGATAAGGTGATTAGGGCCTAAGTGTTTGAATATGTAGTGATAAAGTCTGATAATGATTAAGAACTTAACCACTGGCAATGTATTGTTAATGAATGTCAATCTAGTTAAGAGTGGTTGTAAAGTTTGCAACTGGTCATATTTATCAGGTTTTCAGATCTTCCCATCACAGCTACCTTAAGCTTCACTGTGTTAAGCAGTAACTGCTTATCAGGACAGAGGCACTTGAAGCATCTCTGCAGGTTTTTCTGTTTAGAGCTTAGAATTGGTTTTGCATAGTTGAGAAATTACAAGAATTGAAGGATAAGGATGTGATTACCTGTTTTGAGCCAAAGAAATTGCACACAGCTTCATCAGAACCCGATGCCAGTAGATATACCCGTTTATTTTGTGCAAATCTAGCTAGGAATCTGTAATGTCCTTACTGTAACTTAGCACTTCCATGCATAATTTATGTTCTGTAAGCTCTGCATCAAGCCACTTGCTTGTGAGCCTTTCTGTTCTGTGATCCTAAGTCACAACAGCTTATTACATTTTCTTGCTTTTCCTGTTTGCAGTACAAGCTCCAAATTCACAGATTAGATCAAAGTAAAGATTAAACAAAACTCCTCTAGAATGGATTGCTATTAAAAGTAGTTGACTATGTTACACTCTCTCTCTTGTCACAGATCCACATACTTCCATATCATCAGTATGTGTGTGATTACTAATTTCTCTTTCATTCAATTTTATACTGAGTCATGTAAATTTAGTCTGGCTGCCAGAATTGTTCTCACATGTGATTTCACAAGCCAGTGGAAAGTCCTGTGTACTGTAAATTTCTTGTAGAAATCTAAGGTTTTTCTTCAAGTCTTTCCCTTCATTGTTCTTCATGCTCAACCCTAATATCTTTTGGTATCTGAAAATATATATATTTTTCCCCCCTCGAGAATGTGCGAGTTTTAGTATTTGTGCCTTTCTCAGAAAGAAAAGCAGAATTGCTCCCTACCTCTTAGCAAGTTCTGACTGCTCCATCTCCCTTTTCTTAAAATAGCTGCAGTAAGATCATTGCCCCTATTTTTCCCTGCCCCTTCCCTTGCACTGGAAAAGAAAGGAAGTTATCACTATGATAGGCTTTCCGTAAATCAGAAATCTACAGAAAATGAGTGTTTCTAATTTCTCTTGTAAACAGACCTCAGAGAAAAATTAGTTAAAATAGGTTAGAAAGCTAATATGACACTGATCTTGATACAGGGGGGAAATGTCACTGTGAATAACAGTCTTTTTAATATGTTTTGTGGCTATGGCTTAATTTTGCCGTTGCTGATATCATAGAATATGCTGATTTGGAAGAGACCCATGAGGATCATCAAGTCCAGCTCCTGGCCCTGTGTAGGACACCCCAAGAACCAGCCCAATTCTTCTTGTGTTTTAGTAACACATAGAAGTTGTGAGAAGTTTTTAAAATAATAATTTTAAATTTGTGTTTTGGCTTCAGCTGTGGAGAAAGAGTTCCATAAAATTTAGTCTGCAAAAATTGCAGTGCATAGTGTAGCATCACCAGTGTGGCCAAAAATGTTTGTTATCTTGAATGAAGGCACCAATAATTGCATTAACGATATTAAAATTCTAATATAATTGTAGTGGGGGAAAAAAAAGTGACCAATAAATGCAGATAGCTTTTTCATGTTTGTGAGGGACTACTGGGGGGGTTCCAGTTTTTCAGGCTGCTGTTGCCCTTTTGTATGCAACTTTATATGCAGCTTCAAAAACTTACTCTTTGTACTGGAATTGATGGTGAAGAATCTTTACTCACAACTGAAATTAGCTGTCTTCTTGTAAATTGGCTTTCTAGTGTAACCTTTGAGTATGTGAGGGACTTGAGCTGGCAGTCCTGCACTAGGCACCAGCATATGCAACTGTGTGTCTTTGCTTCTGAGTGATGTTGCTATGCTTTTGGAAGACTTCTTTGTCTGTATAGCGTTGTCCTAAATTAAATATTTCAGTTTTTAATCATGAAATGCTAAAAGTAGCTTGTCTGGGAGTGTTATGGCATGAATACAAATGTGTGACTATAGTCATAGGAAGAGTGATTAAGTGTGACAATGTGGATACCGTTACAGAGGTTTCTTGTTTTCTTTTTGAAGACTGCTGTCAGTAATGAGGGGCTCACATGTACAGGACTATGAAATAACATTTGGTCTTAAGTACATATTTCTGTGCTAACGTGATTACATGCCTGCTTGTGTTCATATACATTGTAGATACAGACACCTATATAGTGTATGGTATATGTATTTTGGTATATGTGTGTGCCTGCAGTTGAATTATGATGCAGGATGAGCCATAGGTATGTGTAAGCAAATACAAAAGTGATGCTTGGGCTCTAGATTTTGTCAAAGTTGAACCAGAGCTGTGTGTGTAGGCACATATTTGCCCACAATAAATGTATTGAGTAAATGCTGGGCTTTTTCCTTTCTTTTTCAATAGTACATTGAATTGTTTTTATCTCAAAGGAGAAAAAACCTCAAACCTACAGAATACTTAGTGCCTGCTTTCATTTCACCTTTACTGTAGTTCTATAATGTGTGTTAATCAACTTTGTCTTCTGATTTTTTTTTTATAGATGGTGTAAAAGAATCTCAGTTGCCCAATCAAGATGAACAGAATGGCTTTCTTCAACAAGAAAATAGAACATTCATTTTTTAGGATTATATTTACAACATGACGCATTTAGCAGTAGCTGTCTTTGAGAACATTCATCTATGACCTGAAATGTCCTGATCCTGGAAAAAAATGAGATTCCATTAATTAAGTCTATAATTTTTAAATGCATTTTCATGACTAATTATATTTGCTTATGCAGAACACGGATACAGAATTCATAAACCAGAGATTATTTTAACACATGCACACATATTGTTTTACATTCAGTATACAAGATACATAATTTTAATCAAATTTTAAATAATCTTTTAAATTATCTATATTTATTAATAAATGAAGTCTTGGCAAGAATTTTTCATCCATGGACATGAGTAAAGCAGATTCCCCCGGAATGGATGATAATTTTGTATTGGGTAAAATCAATAACTTGAAAGTAGAGCAAGATGATGACAGCATTAACTGTACTCTAGAAAGAACGGATATAAAGACAGAACAAGATGATTTCAAACATGCAGACAGCAGTGATGAACAGGAAGACAAAGAAAAGAACTTCATTACCAACAACCCTGGCAAATATTTGTCTACAGAAAATGAAGATGATTATGGATCTCTTTTTTCTCAGTATAGTAATACGCTGTATGATGTAGCAATGGAAGCTGTGACACAAAGCCTCCTTTCTAGCAGAAACATAAGCTCCAGAAAAAAGTCACCTGCTTGGAACCATTTTTTTATATCTCCTAGAGATAGCACTAAAGCAATATGTATGTACTGTATGAAAGAATTTAGCAGGGGTAAAAATGAAAAGGACCTGAGTACAAGTTGTCTCATGAGACATGTGAGGAGAGCACATCCCACTGTATTAATTCAAGAAAATGGAACTATGCCAGGTATATCTTCATTCTCTTCATCTACATTATTGCTGCCACCTCAGTCCGCAGATGTTGGAGATCTGAGTTCTATGTTATCCCCCATAAAACTGGTCAAGAAAATGGCTTCTAAAATACCATCTCCAGATCGAATAATGGAGGAGTCTGTTTCTATTGTTTCTTCTGAAGAAATATCAGATCTCTCAGTTTCTGAAAAGTGCAGCAAAGAAGAAGTCATGGTTGGTTCATCTCCACAGCAAGCCAACAACCAATATGATGACACTGTTGAGAATGTAGCAGAAAAAACAGTTGTAATTCCAAAGAGTGCATCAGGTTCTAGAAGGAGATCTGCTGTCTGGAAACACTTTTATTTGTCACCTCTAGATAATTCTAAAGCTGTTTGCATCCACTGCATGAATGAATTCAGTAGAGGAAAAAATGGAAAAGACCTAGGAACAAGTTGTTTAATAAGACACATGTGGAGAGCCCATCGTTCCATTGTCCTGCAAGAGAATGGGGGTGGTACCAGCATACCACCTCTCTACACTGCACCTCCTACTCTCTTGCCTTCTTTGCTACCCTCAGATAGTGATCTGAATTCTATGTCATCCTCTCCTGGGAAACTAATGAAAGAACCAACTTCTGTTTCCTCTTCTCCAGACAGAATCTCCGAAGAAATCCATACTAATATCACTTCTGGAGATGCTCTAGTGGAAGACTCAATGCTGTCATCTTCTGATGATATAGGTGAAGTCTCCTTTGTTTCATCTCCTGAAAAACAGTGTGAGGGATTAGGTCCACTAATATTTGAACCTACTGCTGTGTTTCAGCAAAACAAAAGGATTATGAAAAGGCTTAAGTCAGAAGTCTGGCACCACTTTTCACTCTCACCTGCAGACAGTCTAAAAGCAGTATGTAGATACTGCAGCTGTATGATAAGTCGTGGTAAGAAAGGAGATGTGGGCACAAGCTGCTTAATGAGACATCTGTATAGACGCCATCCTGATGTAATTGGAAACCAAAAAAGCTTTCTTGATGTGAGTTTGGCAAATTCTCCTTACGCAACTTTGGCTTCTGCAGAATGTTCATCCTCAAAGTTGACTGACTTGCCTACAATGGTTACACATGATAATCAAATTATATTTCCTGTTAATAGTAAGAAGACCTCAAAACTGTGGAATCACTTTTCAATTTGTTCTGCAGATTCAACAAAAGTGATATGTACACACTGTGGACGTATAATAAGTAGGGGGAAAAAGCCAACAAACCTAGGCACAAGTTGCCTTCTAAGACATTTGCAGCGGTTTCATAACAATGTATTGAAAACTGATGTCCCAGAGACAGTATTATCCTCATCTACGGATAATCACATGCCACTCCGCACAGAATTACTAGGATCTTCAAATTTTGATGAAACCAATGACAAGTTTTGTGACTCTCACCCAGTTGCCAAAAAAATCACAAGTCTTGTAGCTGAAATGATTGCACTTGACCTTCAGCCATATTCTTTTGTAGACAACATTGGCTTTAACAGGCTGCTTGAATATTTGCAACCTCAGTATTCTTTACCTTCTCCATCTTACTTTTCTAGGACAGCAATTCCAGACATGTATGATAATGTAAAACAAATAATTACTTCACATCTTAAGGAAGCTGAAAGTGGAGTGATCCATTTTACATCTGGAATATGGATGAGCAACCAAACACGAGAATATCTAACCCTGACCGCTCACTGGGTAACATTTGAATCTTCATTTCGACCACAGTGTGAGGATTACCATTGTTCAGCACTATTAAATGTATCACAGATTGATTGCGACTACAATGGAATCAGTATTCAAAAGCAGTTAGAATACTGGTGGGAAACGTGGATTACTTCCATTGGACTTCAGATTGGGATTACTGTTACTGATAATCAGAGTATAGAGAAAACTTTAAATGAAGGTGATCATTCAAGTGTACAATGTTTTAGTCACACTGTTAATGTAATTGTAAATGAGGCTATTAAAAGCCAGAGAATGGTTCAGAATTTGCTTAGTATTGCCAGAAAGATCTGTGAACGCGTCCATCGTTCAGCAAAAGCAAAAGAGAAGTTAGCTGAGTTGCAAAAAGAGTATGAGTTGCCTCAGCATCAGCTAATACAAGATGTTCCATCCAAGTGGAATACATCATTTCATATGCTTGAACGTCTTATTGAACAGAAAAGAGCAATTGATGAAATGTCAATAGAGTGCAGCTTTCGGGAGCTAATAAGTTGTGATCAGTGGGAAGTCATGCAGTCAGTGTGTCACGCTCTCAAACCTTTCGAAGCTGCAAGTAGGGAGATGAGTACACACATGTCAACTCTAAGCCAAGTGATTCCAATGATCCATATACTTAACAGAAAAATAGAAATGCTGTTTGAGGAAACTATGGGCATAGATACTATGCTGAAATCTTTGAAAGAAGCTATGGTGAGTAGATTGTCCTCCACACTTCATGATCCAAGGTACATTTTTGCTACACTTCTGGATCCCCGGTATAAAACATCGTTATTTACAGAAGAGGAGGCTGAACAATATAAACAAGACTTAATCAGGGAGCTGGAAATAATGAGTTCTACCTCAGATGATGATAAACCTGTTTCCAATGGATGTGATATAGGTTCACCATCTACAAATTCGTATGGGGAAGATAATCTTTGGTCACTCATGGGTGACATGAAGAAAACAAAAGACCTGAAAGAGAGAGCAAAGTTACCAGAGGAAATGGTGCTTTCTTACTTGGAGGAAGAAGTGCTTGAGCATAACTGTGATCCTCTAACTTACTGGAACTTTAAGAAGTCATGTTGGCCAGTACTGTCAAAATTGGCTGTCAGGTTCTTGGGTTGTCCACCAAGCATTGTTCCTTCAGAGAGATTGTTCAGTACATCCAATGAAAGCAACAACTTTAGTCAGTCAAGGTTAATGATTGAACACTTTGAAAAGCTTATCTTTTTGAAAGTGAATCTTCCTTTAATATACTTCCAATATTGAAACTAATGAACAAACTGCTAGACTAAATCTATTGTTGCTCACTGGATATTAACTATCTGTAACTCGGATTTTTAAATTGCTCCAGTAGGGGCCATGTATGACATCTAATCAGTGACTATAATTCCAAATTTTAGGTTCATTTTTTCAGCTTTCAACATGTCTACATGTGCCTTATTCATAGTACTTCAGGCCAGATATTGTATATATGTTTTTTAAAAGTTCACACTAGAGATAGCCTGTCTCGTCAAATTATACAAAATTATGTAGGTTTTAATCCATAATTGTAAATGAACTTTAAAAAGCTCAGTCATTTGTTTTAATAGAACGGCAAAAAAAAAGATGTAAACAGTTCTATTCTGTAGTTTTTTATTCAATTATTATGTAAAAACCATAAACCAGGTACTGTATTTTAGTTGAACATTGCTTTAATTGCAAGAAAACAGGTTTTTGTAGTTGTCAAAAGAAAGCTGTACATGAAAGATGGGGTTCAAGATGTCTTTTTATCATATGGTGTTTTTAACTACAAGCCCTAAAGTACTTAAAGGATTAAGAAGAGTTATTGAGGAAGATGTGTTTACAGGAGACTGTTGACTTAATATCTGAAAATAAATTTAAGATGAAATGGAATGTCAGTTATACAGCAATCGGTAGTAAAACTTCCCATTCTGGGTTCTCCTGTTCAGGTTTTACATTTTAAATGAATTACAGAAATATTCTGGGTATTTATAAAAGGTCTTTGGAAGTTCTCTCAAATACTTGTTATTTAATGCCGTGTACAAAAATGGCAAGAAACTTAGCACAAAGACTAATGTCATTCTGAAGCCTTTTCTAATCTTTAGTGCATCAAAACTATAAGGTCCCTATTGTAAAAACTGAGCCCTTACTCCTAATGTAATTTCAATTGTGTAGAACAGACTGTCTTAAAGCTCCTAGTACAGAAATAACTGATCTTCTGGTTTTCAGTAATAGCCTTATGGATATGGTGCACTGCTTAGAACTTTATGTAGTAGGGTTGATTCTTAACTGTTGGTGTCCATCAGGCAAATGGGATATAGAGCCCTTAAAACTTCAAATACGATGGAAAAAATAGCCAGCATTTTAATTTGAAAGGAACATTCTCCTTACTTTAACTCTAGAAAGATTCATCTTTTCATTTCAGTTTTCACTGAATACATTTTTGGGAAACAAGTCATCATTTGCCTATGACCTTTTAGAAAAGTTGTAGCTTTGTTAAAATACTCTACCTATGCCTAATCTAATTTTGCATTTACTATGTTTTAGTGTATTTATAAATGGTGAACTCAGTTTCTGAAATTAAACATTTTATTTGCAATTTTCCAGTGGTAGTCAACACTGCCTTTTATTTTCAGATGGATTTAAGACAACCATTAAATAAAAACTAATTCAAACAATTGTAATCATAAATATACCACAGAACAAGCTATGTGAAAATATGGGTTTTCTATTTAGCTCTTTGGACTTGGGCCTGGATTCTGAGTATTTTCATTTTCCAAAAGCTGTTTTAACCTCAGGAAAATCTGTTGAATTACTTCCCAAGTGGCTCTGGTTTCCATGTTCCGTTTCTCTAAACATTTTATGGTTTCAGGTATTTTAAATGTTATTCCATCATGTTATGTTTATACCTGTACTACATGTTGAAGTAAATCACTACATAGTATACTTGGAAAAGACTAATACTGCTTTTTTCCCCCGCAGTATTTTAAAAGATAATATTTACTTCTATTAACAGTCAGCATCTCTCTGTTCTTCTAGGGTTAAATGAGAACAGCGCACATTTTTTCTGCAGTAATAAAACAATGTTCTAGTTTATATATAGTTGGAAGTAGGTGAGTTTGAAACAGCTTATTGGGAAACATGTTTAAATGGTTACTGGTTAATTATTATCTCAGTTTTTTCCCCTACATTTTAACTGTGAATATAACCTTGACCCTTGTAAAGCAGATTTTTAATCTCTCCAAACCAGTGGAGAGGAGAGAGGATAGGAAAAAAAAGTTTTTCTTTTTAAACAAGTGATATAATTTTCACTCAAGGCTTGAATGTAAATACAGCCTATGACTTTCAGCATTCTGGAGTCACATCAAACAAGGAGGAATGCTGGCAGTGAACAAGCTTACCTGAAAATCACGATTCACTGGATGCAAGCATCTTGGATCCCCTGAAGGGAGTCTTTGCTGCAGCTCCTGTCAAACTCCCTGTGTGGAAAGTTGTAGCAATGGCATTTTGTAGCTCCAAATCTGCTTCTTACTCATACAGATACTTAATTGTATAGTCATGCTTTTTGTCAAAACTTCCTGAGAACACAAGAACTAGCCACTATTTTCAAAAGCAAAGTTTTATCAGTTGAAGTTCATCTACTTTATTTATACATGTGATTTCCCTTTTTTTGGTTTGGTTTGATTTTTTGAAGGGCTTAGTTCTTAGGACCACACTGTTTCAGTGTCATGTTGGTTAAGAATTAATTAAAGGCTTATGTCACAATTTTTTTAAAGATAATATGCAGGCCCAAAAGACCTTAAAATTGAAACACTTAATTCTTAAATAAAAATAAGGGAAACTGAGAACATAAAGTTGCTGTTTTCAGTTGTAAGCCTTGATCCTTCTACAGGAGTTAGAGGAGCATCTTCTTCAGTTCAGGCACTGCTGCCTGTGAGAAAAGAATGACTCCAAAAGAAAGGCTGAAAACTTTCATTGAAGCTTGAGGTAAGTTATTGAGTGACTGTGTTTTTGTGTTGGGTTTGCTTTATTATTTTTAATGTAAATTCTCAGTGATTGCTAAAATTTTAGGTTTTTACAACCCTTCTCATATTTGTAATAGATAAGACTGCCCCTATTTTTACAGTGCTTTCCCAGAGACTAATAAAGATGTAAGCGGTGGGAGTTCTCATCAACCTGAGTTTATGCTGCACCAGTCCCTATGGCAGCAGACAGTTCCCTAATGCATAATATGGTGACCCTGCAACAGTGATACTTAAACAGATAATTTTAGTACATTAGAAACTTCAGAAATAAATTTAGTAAGCAGCATAGAAAGTAAAGTGTAGATGATACTTGGTCATCATAAAAATCTTAAAGCTTTTGCTTCTTTAAAAAGTAGGCAGGTGTAACAACTATACACTGCAGCAAGAAATAGTTTCTAGTAATAAAAGTAGGAAGGGGAAGAAGTTGAGATCTGCAACAGCCTTTTCAAAGAACTCAGGTCTTGTGAAGGGTATATAATGGAAAGTATCTGTTGAGATGTATATTATGCTCCAGAAACCTGAGATAATGCTTCCCCCACGTTTGCCTCTTTATATGTGGCCTCTTTCCCTACCCACCAAGTCCAAGTCAAGGAAACGTGTTTGCAGAATTTAGTCAGTGAGCATTTACTAGGAATACTCAGTTTCCCCTTGCTCCCCAAAAGTAGCTTCTGAATTTATTAAGAACTGAAATCTCAACTAGAGCAGTTTCAACACCAGCATAAGGATGTAATTGATTGAATTGGTGACAGCTCAGAGTAGGTGTTGATAGTTGTTGAGATCTCTCCCTTAAAGTAACTTCTTTTTTCTGCCATTACGCAGAGCTGACCATATTAAACTTTCATTTTGGTACCTCCAAAGACATGAAAACTAAATACACATATATATAATATACAATTAACAAATAATACTTTTTAGTCTCAGATTATTTAGATTTTATAAACTAAGCATTTTACTCTTTCACAAACCTATTCATCTTTTGCTTTATTCTTAGCAACAAGAAAGTGATTCTTTACTTTACTGGTTTCATTGCAAAGCTGACCCAAAAGTGATTTCATAAAATGAGTATGCCAGCCAGAAACAGTAACCATGGTGATATCTCCGACTCGGGCGTCAACTTGGGTTCTAAGGAGTGAATCTTTGTCTAAGCAGTCCCTGACTCCTATTTAATTTATAAACCAATGCCTTCTTCCAGCTTCTTAAACTGGTAGGTTTAAAGGAAAAGGTGGACTCCATTTCAGGCAGCATTTTTACCTTCTACTTGGCACAAACTGGCAGATGACACCTTGGTACAGAACCAAGGGCAGGTGGAGCTGAAATAAAGCAGAATTGGTGAAAGACTGCCCATGACAGTAAGATGTAGAATTTCAGAGGAAACACTGGGGTGTTTTCTGGTGCCCTTTCTATCATAAACAAAGGTCTGAAATGAGCAACCAAAAGTAGTTGTAGTTGCTTATGTTTATCTGAAGAGCTGATCTAAAAATAAGTAGCTGCATACAAAATGGAACAATTGCACTTAGAAATCATGTAAATTTAAATAGAGAATGAAGAAAACCTTTGTAGAGGTATTTTTTATTTAGCTTAAGGAATTTTTGCAAATACTCTTTTAATCTTTGGTGTCCCATGTTAAGCAGATAGTGATACATTTCATGTATCACTGTTCAACAGCCCCTTAACATTAGTCTTGGTATAGTTGAGACTAATTATGTAACCAGCTCACCGAGATACCTGTGGCTAAACACTCTTGCTTACATCAGTGATAAACTCAGCTTGTTGAAAAGTTTAAAAGTTTTCTTCTTTTCTTGCAATCAGAAAGTGAAGTCACTCGTACAAGAAAAAGCCTTTGAATGCTAAGAAGGAAAGCTCTTTGAGCGTGGTGATAGAAGGAGAGTATTTAATAATAAGCATAGGTAGTAAAGGAAAGGAAGCAACACTAGGCTATAATTTCTGGAATTTCTGTGTAAGTTATGAAAAAATGCTGTCATATGCAAGGGAAACACTTTCTTGCATTGAAATTGATACAGCAAACCAATGCTAAGACTTTGTATCAGTTTTCAAGCCCCTTACCATTATGGGAAGAACTAGAAGTATTCAGGAAAATAAGCATGGTTCTGGAACAACTGTAACTGCAGGAGCAGCAGCACAATCTCAAGCTTGTTCGGAATGTGTAACCTGTCTCACTAAGGGGATGTGTGAAATGGCCAGGGAGCAAGAAAAAGGAGTGTGCTCAGTGTTTCAGAATGTGTTGTACAGATAGATTGCACGGAGGTTGTGTTCTGATGGACGGACAAGGAAAGAACCTGAGACATACTCTGGTTTTTCCTCAGTGGTAGCAGATAAATGTATTTGATGTCAGATCCAATACAACCATTCTCCATGTCTCATCCCAGTTTAGCTCAGGAGAGAAAACCCATAACAAGTACTTAGGGCAGGTATAAGGTAAATACACTCTGATTTTTTCCCAGCTCTTGATATTAGAGACTTTGTGAACTGGAGGTTGTTCCTTGATCTTTACTTCTTTTGGTTCTTGATGCGAGAGTGATCAGTTTAACTTTATTTTGAAGCAGCTTTTACTTTCAGGATCTGGAAATGTCCTCTATTGGCAAGTTCCACAACTTTTTTCTTCATGCAATTACTTTCATTTCATTTTATAATGAGAATGTCATATATCTCAGGCTATAAGACCATGATTTTCACCTTCTCCAAGTGAAAAGACATGGTGACGTGTTTTTGACCAAATAATCTGTTGGACTTTTTACAGGAACAAGCATTGCTTGCAAGAAACTAATTCAACTCGAAAGAGCAATGGATGATGCTACACAACATTTGACCCTTGGGGATTTTAACAAGACACTCTAAAAAAAATCTCATTCTATAGCAGCATTATAGATGAACTGAACTGTCTTTTTGCTTTATTCAGGTTAATTCAACCTTAAGTTAATTCAATATACTCACCTTATTTCTGCTTTTGTTAAGAAAAGCTGAACTTTATGATATGATTGTTTGTAATCATCCAAGTCAAAAGGTGTTTTTCTTTTAAGAACTTAAATAGGCATGAGAAATTTGTTACTTTAAAATCCCCTCAAAAATTCCCCCAAGTGTTCAGTTTCTGTCCTCCTACCTGTCCCGTTCATTCTGTAACTTGATGCTTCCGCCTATGTCCCCCAAAAGAACTTGTAACACCCCACTTCAATTTTCTAGAAGGAGTGAGAGACTTCCTTCATGCCCTCTTATATCTAAGGGAACTTAAACTCACACTTCTTTCTTCCATGAAAGTACACTGAATATTAATTTATATCAAGGGAGAAAATAAGCTCTGTTGTTCTTGTGGAGCTAAAGAAAGGCAACACGAGATTTGGAGATGAGAAGATTCATTTAAGAGAAAGGAGAGATGGTTTTAGTTTCTGTTTCAAGGATTGCTTGTTTTATTCAAAGCAGCCTTCAGGGAAAAACTGCAGTAATCTTCATCCCAGTTCACCAGCTGCCCCTTCTTATTCCAAGTGTGGGCCACCATAATATTCAAGGCCTGTGCTTGAGGTGGTTACCCATTGAATCATAGTTGGAAAGGATGCACAAGGATCATCAAAATTCAACTCCTGGTCCTGCACAGGACTTCTCCAAGAGTCACGCCATGTGCCCGAGAGTGTTGTCCAAACACTTCTTGAACTCCGTCAGGCTGGTGCTGTGACCACTTCCCTGGGGAACTGTTCCAGTGTCCAACCACCCTCTAGGTGAAGAACCTTTTCCTATTATCCAGCTTAAACTTGCCTTAATATGTGCTGTTACAGAAGTCATATAATCACTAAGCACTTTCAATAACCACAAATGTAAAAGGGCCCAAATAAACTTCAGACACTTACTTCAAAACTGCAGTCCGGTATCTCCTTCCTGTCTCTGTATGTATTTTACCTTTCTCTACCCCAAACAGAGTAAAAGGCCAGTTTGAGCTGATGGCTTCTACTTCCATGGGTGATGAGGCTGTGAACAGTAGTACACTCAAGCCCCACAGCTGAACACCATCACTGGTGTAAATCCCACAGGCAGCACCTACACACCCGAGCAGAAGTCTGTGAAAGGACCCTGTATGGTGTATGATACTCAGCAAGATGAAACTCTTCAAATGCCTCACATGTATGTGCCACTTCAGACAGCAGCCTGAGAGGCCTATTCTGCAAGCATAGTAGCCCTAGGTTTTCTCTGTAGGAAACAGAGGCAAGTTCCTGCAGAGGGATTCTGACAAACAGGGATTTGGAAAGCTGGAGTAACCACACACATTTGTGTACACCTGGGCAGGATAAATTTCAGTTTGGGTTCTTGAGTTGTGGATTACAGCGTGGGGGAGTTACATAAAGTCAATGATTAGCCTTAACATGAAGGACTGCCTACATCCTTAAACAAAAGTCCTCCTTTGTGTGGTTCCAAATTTGCAGCTATTTGCACATGTATTTCCTTCTGTCTCTTGTGAATTGTTTGATGTTCAGACTGGCTCTGGAGGAAGCTAAGTTTTCTTCCAAAGACAAGTCAAATAGATAATACTTGAACGATTTAAATTTCAAGAGTGGCCAGAGACTGGACCAACAAGTTCTGCAGGTTGCCTTTGCCAGATCTGCTCAGTCTGAGGAAGCCTGGCCAACAACAGCCACCCACAAGGAAGCAAGCTCCACCTCACCAGATCAGTTCCTCTGATACATAAACTAGAGGATAAAAAGAAAACATGGTCCCAAAAACTGAAACATACACAGGTAAAGGTAGTTCCTGAATCAAGCAAGTTTTTAAGAGTAAAAAGACAACAAACAAAACAAAAAAAAAACCCAAACCACTTTATTCCATAATTATATTTTACTCAAGTTTTCAGCCAGCAAGGAAATTTTCTGCCCACGATAATGTCAGCAATTCTGATATTTTACACTAATGGAGCTTGTGTCATATTACAACTGGCCCTAACCAGAATTCTGACTTTTCTTCCTTGTTCCATTCAGCAATCTATGCAGACATCCTTAACAAAAACATCTAATAAAGAAACTACAGAGCATGCAATTTTATTCTAGTTTATAGAATGCAGCACATGGCACATTAGAGTTCTCCTTTCCAAAGGGATTACTTAATAAAAAAAGGAAAACAGCACCTATCTTGAAGTGAATATAGGTAAATTTTTGTACTGCAAATTAAGATACCATTACAGCAGAAGAGTGGAAACATTATTTAAATTTTTTTGTCCTGGGAAATCCAAATTGCTGCTTTTTCATGAATTGTTGGAATGAAAATAATCATCCTTAGTATTCACATCTGTTACGAAACAGTGCTTGTCAAGAGGTCCAACTGCTTTTTAAGTGAATGTTTGACTTTCATTAGTTTGGTAGCCTACAGGGCACAATTAGGTATTATGATGAAGCTACAATGAATATGGCTTTCCTATGTTGGTAACATCATTAGGTTTCACACAGGCAATCTGACAGCTGAGGGGGTTACAGTCCTGCAGAAACATTAAGTAATACATCTTTGCACACACAGATTACATATCAAATTATTGCTGTAGCACAAACCTGTTGATTTTGTATTTTATATAGGACAATTAGGACATACCTGTGCTACATGATGAAACAGACTACCAAACCAAGTAGACAGGTTTTACTTAATACCACTAAACTTGCAGGCAACCTCTCTCAAACACATCTAACAATACAACTCAGTATACTGAGTATATACTGACTAGGAATGCACTGTAATATTTATGTAAGAAACAGGACGGAGCTAAATACCAATGGGTACAGAGATTTTCCGTGCCTTTCCACAGAAGCTGAGTTGCAGTGCCGGAATGACAATTTGCTGCTGTCTTATATAGTTCAGTCATCAGCAAAATCACATCAAAAGACTTATTTAAAATTCACAGTCAAGATGACCGAGGAAGTTTTTCCAACAGTACTAGTTTTGGTTTCAAGTTTAAAGTAAAAGGAGGTAGTGCAGTAAGGTTCAATCCAATTTTACTGATGCCAGGTATATTTGCTAGTGGCCTGTGGGTTGTCTTGTAATGTGATATTTGAAGAGGGTTGGTTTCCATCAGTATATGGGTGTAAGAAAACATCAACTGGTCTCCTGGTTTAACATCTTCTCTTTTGTCATACCTGTAAAGAATAAAAAAGGTTCATTTTTATTCCTTTCTTTACCTATTAAACATGGCCATTATTGCAGAGGCATGATAGCATCCAAGATGAAACACAAACAGGAACTAACATTCTCAGTTATATCTCCTGATTAAATAGTACTAGAGGAGGAGGTAGTATTTTTGAAGAATTTAGGGACTTGGTCATTCCATGCAAGTCTTTCTGCTGCTGTTGTGATATAAATCACGACTCCTAGAAAATTTCTTACTAGTTCTCTATTTTAATTCAGTGGAGAAAGGACACTAAAGTCTAAGACTGTAGAAAACGGGGCCAATTTTAAAGTTTTACTCTACAAGAATTGCATTTGGAGAAAGGTATGTTTTCTGGTTTGTTTTTGTTTGGGGTGTTTTTGCTGTTTTTTGTTTGTTTGCGGGGTTTTTTAGTAATTCTAAAAAATACATTATGTGGTACTTTAGCAGAAACCTTTTTCTTCTAGTAGTCATTCATTAGAGTAGGAGCCTCAGAGAACAACAGGGAGAAGACCTCCTTGAACACTGGAGGAAAGAAAGAGCCTGGTAATTATAATACTAACTTGGCACTTGTTATTTCTAAGTTCAGTTCCCTGATCTACTACGTGTTTGGGCAGGTCACTTTGGGTCAGCTTTTATAAACTGTTTCAGTACCAGAATACATATAAATTATATATTAAAAAAAATATATAAAAAGGTAACTACTAAGTTCTAGGATTATTTATTATGTACACTTACAATTATTTCTTAAAAGGATTTATGGTCAATCTAGCTATGGAGAGAATTTACAGGATGAGAAAATAAGTGACTTAGCCATTTGGCAGGGATGTGAAAGATCTAGTTTCAGCCACTTTTCATCTGATCTAAGCCCAGAACTGAAGTTCATTATCTCTTAAGAGCTCTATGAACCCCTTTAATCTAGGAATTGAGAGAGGTCTCCCTCCCTGTCTCATGAGGACACGGTTCTACCTTGCAATAGTTATTTGTTCATTCACTAAGGAGAGTCCGGTGCAATGTAACGCCTAAGGGTTAGGATATTCATACTGGACATGGCAGCCTGATCGAGTCCTCAATCCAGCAACTTCAAAGGAGAAGAAAGAGGTAAGTTCACTCCAAAACACTCCATAAACCACTGTTAGGCTCCGTAATCTGAGTGAAGAGCAGTGCCCCATTCTTCACCTTTTCTGTGAACTGTTTTCTACCAGCACCTGGAGCTCCTATTCTTAGGCACCTGAATCCTTGCACACATTTCACATGCATCTTACTCAGGCTGTGACTTTCCTTGCAGGCGCGGATGCAGGTAGGGAAGCGGTGCAGTCCCAGCACTACATAGCCTTACATGCACCTAGGATTAAATCCAGCCTGCATCTTTGGCAATGTATGTCTTCGCGTGCCTGGCCTCTCATCTGCCTGAATTCCCTGAAATCTCTATTGGTATTTTTGTAATGCCACCTGACAGGGCAGTCTCATTAACACTTAAGATATCTGAAGGAAGTACTTTATGGAAAACTAAAGGTTTTGTGTGGATTGTTAAGTACAATTTTGGCACCTCGGAAAAGACCCCAGGCTGACAGAATTTGTAAGTGTCACTGAACACACCATGTAATAGAGAATTAGACTTTGCACACTGAACAGGTGTTTCCTTCTTCTAAAACAATTGCATGCTGATTTCATGTGCTATTTCCAAAAATATCACAATACCCCTTAGGTTGGTAGATCCATCCAAACTGGCAGAAGGAACAGCATTACTCTGTAACAACCTTACCAACTACTAATTTCACATTTTCTTCATCAGCAAGTAAAAGGCCTTTCATCTGGCTGCAAGCATTTCTGAATTTTATTATTTTTAAATACTTTAAGCTTACACAGCGTATTTATTCAGGGTTCAAAGAGACTGCACTAATTGAAGACAAGATTGTAACACCTGTTCTGTGTAAGAACTTGCATCAAGCTCCTTTCTATCACCCTTTGAAGAAAAATAATAGATCACTTGCATTTTTCTTGAGGCAAATAGATCTAATCTGAGCACGCTACTGAAAGCTGTTAACTTTAAGACACTTTTATTTATGGATTGTAGTTATCTGATGAATCATCAAACTTCATAGCCACCCTATCCCTAATCTGTTTCCACCTGATGCACACTGTCTATGAAGGTGTTATTTTTCACCCATCTGAAAGCCTGTCACTTTCTTGGACAAAGAGAAAATGGACAGCTGGTGTCCCTAAACTTTGCACCATCGTGCTGTCAGACCGAGTGGTAGTCCTGTGTATGATGCTGAGTTGTGGGTTTTGCCTGTTTTTTTTTAATGTGAAACTTTATGCTGAATCAGCCCTTCACTGAGGCTTTGTTTTGCTGAGTACAGATAAAAGTGAGAGAGAAACTGCTCTGTAGCTGCAACACTATGAAACATCCATCAGTGACAGGGGTAATATTCATTCACCTTCCAATCCCACTACACTACAGCCTTACAAGCCCAAAGCAATCTAAAACTCACAACTCAAAAAGCTCATTGGAATGAAGCACTAGAGAGTAGAGCTGTATTCAGAGTAGCGTGTGTATTTATTAAAAAACCCCAAAGACAGAAACATTTTAGCTATCATGCATGTTCTATACTTTGTACTCTAGCAGCTTAATGTCTCCTCCTGATTCATGGCTTAAGACTTTCTCTAGATTCAACATACAAAAACCAATTTGAATTAAACAGTAGATAGGTAATTGGGAAGGCTTTAAACAGTCTGTACCATCACGAGAGTGCTTGGAAATAAAAAAAGGCATAGCAAGATCAATGATTTTTGTAATTCCCCTGGAAGCTTTCCCCTTCTTCTGCTTTACTTCAAAAGTACTTTTATCTCTAAACATCTCAATAATTAGATTATGTTTGTTCATCTGATCCCAAATACTGTAACTGTGGAAAAAGGACTCCATGCTCAGAGTACTTCTTAAACCAAAAATCTGCTTGTGTTGCTTTTGTTTTGTGCAGTATGGATGGAGGCTTTGTGTCACCTTCGAGTGAATCATTTTCATTAAGATCATTTTCATTTAAATTAAAAACTTACACTTCAGCTGAAGAGGTAGGGCTAAAAATCAGAAAGATGCCTATTTTTTGGTTTGCATCCTGAAAAGCAAATAATGCCATCCCACAATGTCACCTACTATTCATTCCAATATTCCAGCTCTTGAAAGTGTCTATCACTGCTGGCCGTAGTAACAAAGCACTCAACAGCCTTCTCTCAGAGCTAATGAATGTGCTCACAGCTGCAGCTTCAACACCATCTATGTGAAGGATGTTCCACATAAAACCAGACTTTCAGTATTAAAATGTATATGAGCCTCACATTGCCACACATCATTCAGACAAACAAGTCATCATATAAACCGTTCTACCAAGAACATCTCTGTTTCACAAGGTGGAACAGTGGGGTATCAAACCTAGCCACATTAAATATATTGGTGTAAATTTTGGTAAGCTAACAATTTTTGTGCTGCTGCTGACATCTTTAGAATCAGAGAATCATTAAGGCTGGAAAAGACCCCTAAGAGCATCAAGTCCAATCATCACCTTAGCAGCACCACCACGTCCACCACTAAACCATGGCCCCAAGTGCCATATTCACACATTTTTTTAACACTTCCAGGGACGGTGACTCCACCACTTCCCTGGGCAGCATGTTCCAATGCTTGACAACCCTTGCCATGAGGAATTTTTCCTAGTATCGCATCTAAACCTCCCCTGGCACAACTTGAGGCCACTTCCTCTTGTCCTTTGAAATATTCTATGCTATATAGGCAAATCAGAGTCAACCAAAACAATGAAAAAACACCACAGCGCTTTATTTCTGAAACGGCAGCACTGTGGACATCAAAAATTCTCAGAAAATTCACACTGTTCTTGAGCTGGTTTAATAAATACACTGTACCAGAAATTGTGTTTGCAGTGCTTGTCCCTGTGCATTTGCAAAAAAGGAAAAAGCAGGCTACTGTCCTCAGATCAGAATACCTCATTCAGAACATACCTCCAATCGGAATTGATTTCCAGAAACCGAGAAACTCCCGTTTGTGCTGCAGCCACATCAATATGAACAGAGACATCTACATAAATAAACAAAACAGAATACAGTTTCAAAATTTTTCTAAGTACACTCTGATTAATAATAAATTAGCAAAACAGTAACAAAAAAGATGCATGTACCTAGTTTGAAGAAGTAGCATTCAATACATGAAAAGATATACTGAAATTAAAATCAGGTGAACATACCTCAAGCGAGCTTTACATACCTGCTGTTGAAGGTACTAACTCATGCAACTTCTGAATTGCCACTCCTCCAGGATAATTGAAATGTGAAACATATAAAGATGTTCCTGAATAAACAGCATTAACTAGAAGATGCATTATAATAAAGAAAGATCCAAGTTTGTACAGCCAGGATCTCCGGTAGTTATTCAGACTGTTGAGGAAGAGAAAAACAAGGAAGAAGAAACTTATTTTCTTTCATACTGGTCACTGACTACTGTGACACAATTGTTATGGAAATTCCACTTCTAGGTAATAGAGATTAATGCAAATTTTATTAATCCTGTATGGCATGTATTTATTAGCAACTTCTAGAAGATTAACTTCTAGAGACACTTAGATTATTCTCATTAGTAAAGTTAAGACAAACTCATCAATAAAGCTAAGTCTTCCTGTGTTTAAAAACTTCAGCTGTGAATGTATTCTCTTTCAAAGAAGGTAAACCCTGAACTTCAATTTGTTTACTCAGTGTGGGAAGAGATGGGATGGAGTTGAGCTGCGGGCTGTGGGACATGCCTGCAGAAGCACATGGCAGCACAGAGGAGCACGTGGCAGCACACAGAGGCTTGTCTCGCGCCGACGACACAGCAGATGTGGTGGGGCGAGCGCAGCTCTCTGCATGTGGGAAGAGAGGAGACAGGCCAGGGAGCCCGGCGGCAGCACCGGCAAAGGCAGCACCGCATCCCCGCTCCCCACACACGGCAGGATTTGCCCAGGGAGGCACAGCTGCCATCCTGTGCGCCGGCAGAGCCCTGCAAGCCGCCCCAGCCGACCCGCGCCGCTCCCGCTGCAACCAGAGCTCCTATCTCATGTGGATGCTATGCTAGAGAAAAGACCTGAGGGGATGGATAGCCCCTTCCTCAGGGGGGGTGTGGGGGTGGGCTGCAGCATTTGCACTGCCTTGTGCAGGAGCAGCTACAGGCTAAGCGTGTCGTTACTGCAGCTGGTCCGTGGAACTCTTCTGTTTTCGTTATTCAGAATGTTGCCGCAATCTTAGACCCCATCTCAAAGACTGCTTTTTTACCACGCCACCTTGTGACACCCCGCATTGTTCTAATTGCTTTTTGTTATGGATGCTCCTGTAATAACTATAATTTGTAAGCTATTCTTTCAAGCGGAAATTAACTGATAACGTTTTTTCGAAGTACTCTTTTCCTACTTTACGAAACTGGAAGAACAGCTCCCACCTTGCTGCTTCCACGATGTGGAAAAGGTTACCACTACAATGCAAGACTGTAACCCTCTCATCCTGCAACAGCTTCTGACTTAGGACTTGTTATCTTTTGAAACCACTTAGAGAGTCAATCTTAATATAATTGTAATGTCCGAGGCCTGGATTTATATACATTCTGTGAAGGAAAATTAGCAAATTTGGGTATTGTTAAGTCATTTTTTGCTTCTGTTAAAACCTAACTTTATCTTTTCACTAAGCTGTAGATTTTGACATGACTGTTTAATAGAGAAATTTAAGGTTAGCCCTGTGAGTGTAGTATATTTCTGGATCCAGATAGCAATAAGATATTAAGTCTTTATAAAGGGATTTAATTGTAAGATAATCATCTAATGTTACTTATATGCATTCCTGTGATTATATTAATAAAGGTTTGCCTGTATTTTAGGGAAACCCTCTCAGCCAAGGCTTGAGGCTCTGGCCAAGCCCTAGCCCTGGCTGACTGGGGATTATGCCATCAGACCCAAGTGTTTCTGCCCTAAAAGTGTTATCAAGTCACTTTGACGTGTTGATCTGATCTTATAAAAGCTGGACCCTCTTTTAAAGTAAACTTGGAAACCTTGTCTAGAAAAGGATCTCCAAGTCCTCAATGTGAAATGGGACTCCCTAGTGATTGCAGACTCTGCGTGACGGTGAAGTATTGAAGCAGTTGAAGACACTACCTTGGTTATTTTTGCTCGGTGAGTGTTTGTTGTTCTATTAGATATATTATACTGTTCATAGTAAGAAAAGTGCACGTTACATTACACATTTTCCTGAATTTGGTAGGTTGAAAAATGTTTGTGTTACGGTTGTTAAAACAAAAAAGGGAGGGGTGCAGAAACGGGATATACCCTTCACAAAAGCCTTACATTTTCTTAATTTCTTGAATCGTATTCAGAATGACCCAACCCCTATCCAACAAAATTTTGGTGAATCACAGGCTCACTTAGAAAAAGATAACCCGGGGCTGAGGGTATGCTTGTGTTTCCACAGATTCCAGTCCATGATGGGTACCTGCAAGAGTAGTCCAACCAGCCCTAGTTACTCTGGTTTCATCCTCAGCTTGTGGGGAAGCCGAGGGAACAAGATGCTCTGGGTCAAAGGTGTTCTAAGTTGGCAGTGTTTTGTTTTCTGATTCTTGTTTATATTAAAAAAAAGAGGAAATTGAGGGAAGAGACAGGATGGAGTTGAGCTGCGGGCTGTGGCGTGCGCCTGCAGAAGCACACGGCAGCACAAAGGAGCACGTGGCGGCACACAGAGGCTGGTCTGGGCCGGACCCTGGGGAAGGAGGTGTCACAGGGCAGAGCCCTGCAGGGAGGAGCCTGCCAGGAGCTGGCAGATGGGTGGACAGCACGTGATCACCCCAGAGAAGGACATTTAGAAAGCGTGTTGCTGATGTCACAATGTGTGATAGGTCGCTTAATGAAAAATACCACATAAGGAAACACTGTGTCTTAAAGAATAAAAACCAGCTCGTTTCTTTGAATAAATGATTCAGTTTCCTTGCTGGTCTGGGTCCCTGTCTCCATCGCTCACAACTCAATATACCCAAACACAACTATTTAACTCTATATTTCACAAGCCTTGTCTGTGTATTAAACTGTCTCCTAAGGTAAAAAAAAAAGACATATTCCAATGTACTCTCCTGTGCTGTTAACACAACAGCACAGGAGAGTACATTGGAATATGTCTTTTTTCTGGTAGATAAAATAAACTGCATTGTAACAACATAACAGTAAAATTAGGGCTCTATTCTCAACTCTCCTCCAGACTTCCCAACCAGTCCTGTCAAAGCATTTGACTTTTCTGTTTCCACTTCTCTCTGTAGTCAAATGGGTACAAATGATCTCAACCTCCTTTCCTACAGCATATGAACATTTCAACATGATCCAGAGTTCAAGATGGAAAAAAGTGCACAAAAAGAGCAATAATAGCTTTTCTTTTGCATTTTCAGAGGAAAAAAAACCCAACAAATGGGATTTTGAACTTACATTCGTGAGCACATTTTAGCAGCCACTATGTTGAAGACAGGGAAAGTATAGATGATGAAACGCAGCTCTTTGTGTGGGAGAAACGAGTACAAGAAAATAAAGCCCAGTGCTGGCAAAAGTAAAATCCGAGTCCTCTTTTCTGTTACCCCTAAAGGTACAAATATTATGCTGCATCCCAAAGCACGAGGCAGGGCTGAATAGAAATACCACAAGAAGGGAGAGGTCTTCATGGAGAAAAGAGTTAAGGATGCTTTCACTGCTAACAAGTAAAGTAACTATTCTTTACATTAGCACCCACAAGTTTTTGGGTATATATTTGCAAATATGCAGCATTATTTTTGTATACACATTCTTCCAGCCTTTCGTTTCCTGCCTTATCTTTGGAGACCTAAAAGCAGTTGCTTAACTATGTTCACATCACCCAACAGAAGCACATCAAACGGCACTAATGATGGGCAACATGAAAAACCAAGGGGAACAAACCTGGCTTTACATTGGTAGAACACAAAGAGGCAAGAAAAAAGTTAACAGAGGAAACTTACAATTTGCAGAAACACCTAAGAGACAGACATTGTCTCGTAAGTTTCAAATAATGAAAAGTAGAATATAACACCCTGAGTCTCAGGAATAAGTCACATCAAGTCTTTGCTTTGGCTGGTAGTGTTCTTTTTCCCTGGATGTTTCAAAGGATACTCCCCAGTTGGAACTTCTGTTTAAAACTGTGTTATACCAGAGCACTTTCCCCTCAGGCCACACAAGTTGCCTCCAAAACAGAGAATCCACAGCAACTGTTAGCCCTAGAAGAATTAAAGGGATACAAATCTGCATGAATTAAAAACCAGGGAAAAGCAAACTAACACATCCAAAAAGCACATATACAGCATATTGAGACCAACATAAACCGAAACATGCATTGTAAGCCTCACCAAAAACCACAGAGAAGGCTGAATATGTCTGTCTTGCAGAGGAAATGCAGGGAAGGGAGATACTTCTTATTAGAAGCCTTAAAAGAAGCATGTTAGATATTAATCCAATTGGGATTCGCCCCACTCCAACCCAAGATGTGATAAAAGTGGTTTAATTGAGGTTTGTTTTAAAAGAGTATTAAGAGCATTAAATGTAATGAATGATAAGAAGCTCATGTTAACTTCAAATAGTACTAAGTAATTTTTTATTGTAAAGCTACAATTGTTTTTTGTTAAGTTAGAAAAAACAAACATGAAGTTTGCTACTATTCATTAGGTGGAGGGAGAAGGAGGATAAGGAATGAAAGGCAAAAAGAAAAGCAGCAAAACTGTCAGCCCCATCTCCTCCACTCAGCTCTGTGAAAACTGCTCTGGTATTTAGGGATTTTGCTCAGATAGGAAATGGGAGTGCCCCTGGTTAATTCCCACTGGACCTCCAAACTCTTACATCAAGAGGTGCCTCCAAATGGACCTAGTGTAATTGTTTAGTGTTCCTATTGTGCACTCTGTGCAAGGGACAGCACACTGCCAGGGTCATCATCAAGTATCTGACAACAGCATTTTTAACTAGGTAGGCTAGCAGAGCAGCTCAGAGTATTTATGTGCATATATACACGGGTCTTCCACGGGATGGGTAGAGACAAGGGAATCTTTCAACCTCTCCACCATGGAGATCATTTAAGCTGTTTAATTTAATTTAATAACAGAACAGAGCTGAACTGTAACTCTCCCCACAGCCCTCTTGCTTGGTATCTCTGTCTGTCACACCGCTGTATTTTATCCTGGGACTCATCACCATGGCAATAGATACTACAATTGATAATATGCACAAGTAGCTACAGCCAGGTACTAATTGTATTGAAGTCAGCTTGCACATCTAAGCCTCTTTAAGATCAGGACATTACACTGCAAGCATCTAAAGACAGAGGACCACAGTAGCTTTCTCTGCTCTTGGCACACCTATTTCCTCACACAGAAATGTTCAAAGAAATAAAAAAATCTTGTCATATTACTAGCAAATAGAATCAAACTAAAACAAAAACAACCCACAACACCCCACTTACCCCCTCTCCT
>VXBT01003844.1:70665-308393 GCA_013400235.1 Oriolus oriolus | reverse complement strand
GAGGGGCAGCGCCGGCGGGCGCGGCACGGGTCCGGCCGGCTCTGCGCCCAGAGGCCGCACTACGGGAGCGCCTCCGCCGGAGCCGCGTTCCTGGCGGCGCCCGGCCCAGTGACGGGGCAGCCGCGGGTCCCGCTCCGGCAGCGGTCGCAGTGCTGAGGCAGGTGGGTGGCAGAGCTCCTCCATCTCTGCCGCCAAAGGTGTTTTGGTGCTTTTTGTGCAAAAAGGCTGGCTGCGTTGGAGCGTACCCGGCTCCGTGGGAAGTGCTGGTGGAAAGCTTCCTCCCCAAACATTCACTGTTGCCTCTTGCAGCAGCCGGACATGTGGCACAGTAAATTCAGCGTCGGCAGCGAGGGGCTGCTGCGCCTGGTGACAGGTGCTCCGTGCTCTCTGTGTGCGTACCGGCTGCCGCGGGCTCGCTGGGTCGCTTGAACTGAGGGGGTTTTCTGCGAGGCGTCGTGTGGTGGCACTGGCTGTGACTGGGGACAGCTGTGCTGATCGCCCTGTTGTACCGTTGTGTGCTTAAATTACGGCGTGGTTCATATTGGGCTGTTATCAAAACTGAATGAAGTAGAGGCTCTGTTCAAATGATAATAATAAACTTCCTGAGAACTGAGGGAGAAGGGTGTAAAGTTTCATACCTGCATGGGGTTTTTTTTGTAAACCAAGACTGTAACAAGGCCTTGCTTATGTGTTAGGAAAATTTAATCATGTTACGCTGTAACCTACACTTTCTCAGTTTTCATATTGTCATTAGCAGTTGCTTTCACTCAGGAATTTGATCAGCAGCTTGAGAGCTCTAATGTAGTTTCTGCATGGCACTTTTCACATTTTTTGTATATGCATTTATTATTGCCCTTAATTTTTGTTAGAAACAAACCCTATGTAATTTCTGGTACTTTTTATGTGTAGGGATTAGCAGATACGGCTAAAAAAAACTTTGGTGGTGGAAACACTGCTTGGGAAGAGAAGACGCTGTCAAAGTATGAGTCCAGGTGAGCTGTCTCAGGACTTCTCATTCAGCTGTGTTTTGTGTCCACTGTATGTAACTTCACTGTACCACTGTTTGGAACTTAAATATTGAACTTTGCAGCTAAAGTTTCTCTTCTCCTAAATTCTTAACGATTAAAATGTAACAGTATGTTTTAATCTAAAGATAATGGTAAAGACCGAAATGCCTTATTAATGCTTTTATTTGTCTTGTTTCTGAAAACAAAAAAAGTTAATTCTGTCATTAGTCATAGTAGGTTTTTTTCTATTTACCCTTTAAAGTCTTAAAATAACGATCCTAAATCATGGTCAATACTTTATTGCTAGTCATAAAATGTAGAGTACTGAAATACTTGTTTTAGAATTAAAGTAGTAGTCTCCTTCCTGGGATCGCCACTATTTCAGTGCCAAAGAGAAAGCAGTTTACTGTACCCATGCATATATATACACACACATATATACATATGTAAATATATATGTGTCTGGTTGACCATGGAACAAAGTAACCTGGTATCTTTCTCCTACATTTCAAATTAATTTTTTATCTTAGTTAGAGCACTGAGATGTTACTGTGAGATTCACAGGCGTGTGTCAACTAAAAATACATGAAATTTATTGCTGAACATAAGAGAAAATTACTGCACTCCAATTTCCTGAGAAGCTAAAAATCTATCAAACCTACAGTCTGCAAACATTGTAAATGCAAGCAAGTCACAAGGTTCTTGTGGTCATTTTTCTGGTTTTGGGGTTTTTTTTGACTGAAGTAATGTTTAGTAGTTCTTTATTCTGATATTTGGTGTGTTTTGAAACTAATTCAGGGCAACTTATAAACTGATAAAATATTGTCACTGAAATCTGGATGCTTTGTCATGTCTTGAGTTGTGTTGAACATTTAAATTAAATCTACAGTTTTCCTTCTCTGCTTGCAGTGAAATTCGTCTTGTAGAGATCACAGAGAATCTGTGTGACAGTAGTAACTTCGAATGTAACAACATGGTAGAAGAACATGAAGAACTTATAGAGAAATGGTGGTTCAAATTGTAAGTATCATTTTTTGGATAGAGATCTTTGTGTGAATACATAATCTAAGAGGATGAACTAATAATGTTAAATCTTGTGCCCGAACAATAGCAGTATAGATAATTCTTCATTATCCTTCAAGAATTGCCATTGGGTACAGCTGGTTTCAGGCTGACTTTAGTATCATGTGCTGTGTTCATTTTGATTTTCAATTCCAGCAGTGTTGCACCAAAGCATCTACACTCGTTTCTCATACACTGTCTACTCAGTTACCCGTGGGGTGTTGAGGCAAACTAACATTGGAAAATTGTGAAGTTTAGTTCCTTATTTGTTTTCCTTTGTCACTAAAACTACAAGGGACTCTTTGGTTCTTGTGGGTTTTTTGTTTGCTTGCTTTTTTTTCCTGAAACTGCATTTTGTTCTCCTGTCAATCAAAAGAGTAGTTGGTGCTAATCACTGTAGAAGTTGGATCTCTTGAGGATGGTAGAGTAGCAGCTGACTTTTCTACCTGCCTTTTAAGCTAGGCTGTGATTTCTGTTACAGCTAAGCTTTTCATATACCAGTCTAATTAGTGCAAGGATGGCAGTGTAGCATTTAGATTCCTTAACATTTGGGTTTTCTAGTTCCAAATCATGTTTCTTCTAAGTATTTTTCACTAATTTAGGCTGTCAGCACTCCTAATTAGCTAGAATTCAATAGGGTGAACTGCCATGATAATGTTTCATAACTGGATAAGGCTTTTTGATAATCCACTTTCTTCTAAATGACTGCTTTATCCTTTTACCTAACTATACAGGATTGTATATATGTTAACATGTCATGAAGAGAATAGAACAGCAGAGCGGAGAACAGAATATTTCAGTTGGAAGGAACCTACAATGATTACTTAGTCCACCTGCCTGACTCCTTCAGGGCTAATTGAAAGTTAAAGCATGTTGTCAAGGACATTGTCCAAACACCTCTAAAACACTGACAGACTTGGGGCGTCCACCACCTCTCTGGGAAACCTGTCCCAGTGTTTGATCACCCTCTTGGTAAAGAAATGTTTCTTAATGTCCAGTCTAAACCTCTCCTGGTGCAGCTGTGAACCCTTCCCCTCTGTCCTGTCATGAAATACAACAGAGATTGGCACCTCCTTCTCCACTCTCCCTCCTCAGGAAGCTGCAGAGGGCAATGAGGCCACCCCCTCCACCTCCTTCTAGACAAGCACAGAGTCCTTAAGTGCTTCTCATAGGACATGCCTTCCAGAAAGGTAAACTATGCAACCCAGTTTCTTTAATTTGGCTAAAATTTGCAGAACTGGTCTTAAACTAGAAAATTTGACAAAGTAGACTTCCTAAAATAATCAAGACAATTCATAAAATACACTGGGTTTTGGAAAGTTTCTGTATTTAATAGACCTTTTGGGTGCAATTGATTGTTCACCTTCCGTTCTTTAACCTGCGATATCCAAATGTCATTCAGTTTTGGTGGTAGTTTCCAAAGACAGTTTCTTTGTCCATGAATACCTCAGGTATTTTGTACAGGTTGTTACGTAAAGGGTGGTCGATCACTGGAGCAGGTTCCCCACAGCACCAAGCCTGTCAGAGTTCAGGAGTCATCTGGAGGACACTCTTGCTCGTGTGGTTTAGTATAGGAAGTCCTGTGAGGAGGAGGGAGTTGGACTGAGTTGGGGGTATATTCTGGTGCTCAAGTAGCACCTAACTGACTTCTTAATTTTAAAAATTTCTTCTAAAGTAATAGTTGATCAATGCTAAAAAAGAGGAGGAATTTTAACCCTGTCGTCAAGTTGCCAATAATTTGAGCAAATGTCTATCTTCTGTATACTTGAGGAAAAGACACAGCAATTATCTATAAGAGAAAGACATAAATAAGACTGCCTAAACTATATATAAACCTTCTCTAAAAGTAAGGTGTTTAAAAAAAGGGATGTGTGCATGTGTGAGGATGAATGGATTTTATTTGTTGCTCTTATTTCACTTTTTTCTTAATATAATCTATAAAATTTGAGTAGAGCTTGCTATTAGTATTGTATTTTAAAAGTTACATTTTCAAGTTGGAGGACTTCTAGAAATTGGTTCCTGAAGTCTTCAGAAGAAATAGGTTTCTAATCTGTCATGTACAATAGATTTCCCTTCTGTATTGTGCTTGGTCAGTTGTGTGATTCTTTTAAAGAATCTCTGTTCTTTTTGTTTGTAAATGAATGTCTTTCATATACAGAAAGAAGAAGTATCCTGATTTGTTTAAGTGGTTTTGCATTGAAACAATAGAAGTTTGCTGCCCTGCTGGAACTTATGGACCCGATTGCCTTGGTAATTTTTCTTCTGAAAAATTCAGTAGCAGATACAGTTTGTTACCTGTTTGTTTCAATCTCTCCTGTCATGGACAAATACATGATGTATGATATTCTGCATGAGACACTGGCTGCTGTGTAAAATGTACCTGCCTGTTGCCTCATATTTAAGTGGCTGCCTTGTGAATATCCTGCCTGAATAAAAGTCTTCTGGGCATGTAGTAATGTACAAAGCTGTCAAGGGTCTGAGAGGCGCAGAAACATTGATCTGATGCTCATATCCACACCTGACCCATCATTAAAGGCTGTCTGTGACATGAAGTCTGTTGTTTAGGTGGCCTTGCAGAACCTGTGTAGACAAGAATCCTTGACCAGCTTCAAGAGTAAAACAGCCAAAATGCTGCTGGGGGATTAAAAGAAGAAACTTGCAACTGAGGATCAGTTAAAAAGGCAATGAGAGAAATTAGCTAAAAATAGATGGGAGATGGAAGTAAGGTCTTTGCAAAAGTGATGAGAGATATTTTGGCCTCTGAAGCTGGTATTATTTATAAATCTCTAAAACTTTGCACCTTGTTGAGAGATTGATTTTGGCTGCTTAATATATTGGTGAATATCAAATCCCCATTCCCTATATGGATCTAAGTGATATCTGGTAGATTTTTACAACTGTGATATGAGCCTTCTCAGAGACCCAGAAAAAATAAAGATACCAATTTTATCCGGGAAGCTAGGAAAATAAATAAAATTTTGAGCCACGGTCTTTACCCAAAATTAAATTGGTAACTGAACTTTCCTGGAGCTTTGAGTTTCTCTTGTGCTTGAATATATTATTGAGCATTGCTTTATTGCAAACCTTTTGGTTGCTCTCAAGGGTAAAAAAGACTTTGTAAATTATATCCTGGTTTAGTGTGACTTTTTTAAAATTAATTTTTATTTTATTTTATTTTCTGTGAAGAGAGAGGGACTTCAGATGCCTCTGTCTGAGAGTAGAAAGTTATTTCCTTAAACATCTGATTTAAAAATATTTTTGATCCTTTTTAGCTTGTCGTGGTGGGTCAGAAAGACCTTGCCATGGAAATGGCCACTGTGATGGTGATGGTACCCGAGGTGGAGATGGCTCATGTAGCTGTAAGAAGGAGTACACAGGAGAATTTTGTTTGGACTGTTCTAGTGGTTACTTCAGTTCCTTGAGAAATGAGACACATTCTGTTTGTACAGGTAATGATGTGTTAACACACGCTTATATCTTTGTCTTACTTCTTCAGTTTTTGCAAGCAAAACTAGAAATGGTTGAAACTAACAAATGCAGCAACAAAACACAGTTTGGTCACTCAGCTTTAAGCATAAAAGACACGTCAGTCAGTTTGGTGGAATTCTAAGGTTCTGCTAAGTCATTCTTCCAGATTGCTCTTGATTTTTAATTTTTTTTTTCTGCTTTAAGAAGCAGAATTCATAAAAATCTTTGCCTCTCTGCTTCCAAAGTACTGTTAAAATCTTGAGCTGAAATTACTGCATACTGGACTACTTTAAAAGCTAGGTTTTCCTTGTCTCAGATAAACTTAAATGGAATAAATGGGCATGGAAACAGTTGATCTGTACTGCAAACTACTTAGATTCCAGTTAGGTATGCCTAAGTTTAATTTCGAAATGAAGTAACAAAGTCAGGGTCATAGGAATAAAATTTTGCATTGGTCAGATTTTCAGTTGTTCTTAGACCCTTGATGAGATTCTGCAACTGCTACATCCTGACCCTAGATCTAACAAAGTAACCTGGTATCTAGATCTAATAAGATTGTTTTTAAATAGTCTATATTGTGTTTTTTTTTTTAATCTGGTTGTGTAGTAATTCTTCTATATTATTTGTTTTATATTACAATATATAACATACATATGTTACATATGGTATGTTGTATCTGCGTGTTACATATATGTATAAAACATGCATGTACAGCTGGATTTCTAGTATATTTCCTTCTGGAGTTCTTCAGAGTAATACCACTTCACACATTGCTCTCATAGCTATTTGCAAATGAAGTAGTGTGAGGATTCATTAGCTGGAGAAGTGCAGAGTTTGATGTTTTAAACTCATGTCCCAGCTCTGAGGGGCTGAGCTAAGTTTGCCTTCCTGATCTCTTTCCAAATATTTTAAAAATTGAACCTGCCACTTCTGGTCACTAGAATTTCATGGCAGTGTTCTCAGTGGTGCAAATAACTGTAATTGCTAGGTTTGGTTTCCAGGGGTATTTTGGGTTTTTGCAGTTGTTTTGGACAGATAGCTGCATGTTTCTAAATTAAATCTTGACCTTATGGAGGTGGCATCTTGTGAATGGGAATTTCAAGCTACTAAAAGATGATGGATTCCAGTGAAGCCTAAATAAAGTTTTCTTCGAGAGTTTTTGTGCCCAGACTTGTCTTGGGATCTCTCAACAAAACTCAGCTTGTAGTTTTCTCCTCTCAGCCTGCCATGCTGCCTGTAAGACTTGTACTGGTTCAAGTAACAAGGACTGCCAAGACTGTAAAGAAGGCTGGATTAAAAATGAAGGTGGAGCTTGTGAGGGTGAGTAATGCTTGGCAGACTTCAAACAGGTTTTGTAGTAACAATGGCTAGTAAGATTAGATGACATCACTTCCAAGTTTTATTGTATTTTATGGAAATGATCTGTCACTTTAGACTTCTACAGTTTTATTAGTCTCTCTCTTCCTAACTTGTTTCGTGTTGCAGGAAAGCAGTATTTTCTCACCACTGATTGTCTGGTGATGATAGTTATTTTTATCATACTGTTCACTGTATGTCTTTTTAGTTTAGTGGAATACATATAGCAGCAAGTGGGGTGTTTCTTTTTAGACATGAGTTTTCTTGGTGTTTATTTGAATGCTAAACAATGTCCTGCTCTTGATTTAAGCTATTTTGTCAACTACTAGAAGATTCCTGTAAACTTAACTACATATTTTGTACTAATTGCACAATTGCCTTCTCATAACTTTGTCGTAAATGCTCAACCTTAACAGAGTTCAAACATTTCACTAAAAGTCATGCGTGCTAACTTTTCTCTTTGTTGGACAGAAATACCAGGAGACATCAAGCTCAGTGCTTCCATTAATCTCTTACCTGTTTCTATCTTAGCATTTGACTTGGTTTATGAGGAGATAAGTGTGAAACACTTCAGGAAAAATGCGAACACTAAAAATACTCCCAATGCAGGAATGCACTAGGGGAGAGTAACACCTTCTGTTTAGCTGGTTGAATTTGACCCCTTAAAGACCTCTAACATAATTCTTGGAAACAGAGGCTTAGAAATTATGTGAACACTGCTTCCTTTTCAAAGTGCCAGTGAGAGCTGGGCTTGAATTACAGCTCTTGCAATACCTCCTTAGGCAACTACTGAGCACTCCCAGGGCGTTTTTGAGATGCTTTGATACTGTCTTCTGTACAGCTGGGTTTTTTCCAAATAATTATTGCCACTAATGAACTATAAATCAATTGAGTAATCAGTAGGAATGATGGGTGCAGCAACAGGATGAAAGGGACTGAAATAATAGCCTTTCTTTCTGAATTTTTTAATGAAATACTCTTGCACCCTTTCCTCAAAATCATAAGGCTTGCATGTTTTAACTGTGCAGTAGAATTGGTTTTCAGCTTGACTGGTCCTAACGAAAACCTGGTTTGCTCCAATTTGCTTTGTGTAGAATACTGAGTGATGTATGTATGTGCATTTGTATAAGTTTTTTAGTCATATAAAAAGTTCTGTAACTTGGTAATGTAGGAGTACAGGAGAAGATAGTGTTCCAGAACAGTAGTCTGTCTGCTTGTTTGTTATGATATTTGCATAAATGCATGACTTGAAAATGACTGACTTGAAAATTACAAGGATTGCAGGTATCCTAGGAGTTTATTTAATTTGAGCTCTTGAATTTCTGATACATCTTTTATTGTCATCAGAAAACATCTAAGGATCAGTTTTGATTTTCTAATACAGGTTTAAGCTGAACAAAACAGTGTATGTTACCATGCTATTCCTGTGTCTAACGTTGCATACCTGACCCCAAACTCATTGCAACAACTATTCTCAATGCAGTCAGTTTTAAGTTTATAGCATTCAAATATTAATCTGGCTGTCTAATCATGACTGTTACTTTAGGTAACTTGTCACTTTTTATCTTTCAGATTTAGATGAATGTGCTGCTTCTCCTTGCAAAGATCACCAGTATTGTTTGAACACAGATGGATCTTTCTCATGCAAAGGTTTCTTTTCAATCTGCTGTTGTATTTTACTGTCTAGAATCCTAATCTAATGCTAGAGGTAATGCTAGAAAATGCATGGTAGGTATTTGGTACAGTATGGTCTGATCCTCGCTGGGCATGGGGAGGATGAGGCTTTAGACATATTGTATGGGCAAAACAAGAGGTTTCTGGTTATTTCTACTCTGCTTTTGTGAGACCCCCCACCTCGAGTACTGCATCCAGCTCTGGGGCCGCTAACATAAGGAAGGCATGGACCTGCCTGAATGGGTCCAGAGGACAACTGTGAAGACCTTGATCAAGACGATCGCCTTCCCTATGAGGACGGACTGAGATAGCTGGGATTGTCCATTCTGGACAAGAGAAGGCTCTAGAGCCTTTCAGTACCTAAAGAGGCCTACAACAAAGGTGGAGAGGGACTTTTTACAAGGGCGTGTAGTGGACAAGACAAGGGGGAATGGCTTCAAGCTGAAAGAATGTAGGTTTAGATTAGATACTAGGAGGAAAATGTTTACTATGAGGGTGTTAAGGCACTGGACCTGAGAAGTTATGAATGCCCTATCCCTGGAGGTGTTCAAAGACCAGTTGGATGGAGCTCTGAGCTACTTGGTCAAGTGAAAGGCATCCAGCCCATGACAGGGAGGTTGGAACTAGATGATCTTTAAGGTCAACTTCCAGCCCAAGCTATTCTATGATTCCTTATATGGGTAAGCTGTCTGACTTTAAGGGTGGTATTGTAAACCCCAGATATACAAATTTTTTATGCATAAAATATTCTATCTTTAGCATGTGATGCCAGCTGTGTAGGTTGCACAGGAGAAGGTTCTGAAAAATGTAAGACCTGCGCATCTGGATACGTGAAGGAAGATGAGAGGTGTACAGGTTGGTGGATTTAGCAGTACCTGGTAGAGCACTGGTTAGCTCACTCTTGCTTAGCCATGCTGGGGAGCTTGTAAGTACGTTCACGTTTGTGTGCTTCAACTTTCATGCCTGTTAAAATGAACCCAGTCGTTCTGATATTAGCTGCAAAGATGTTCTTAATAACTTCCTTTATGTTACTGAGCTAATATGCTTGACAAGGCTTAAAGTGAACCACTGGTACGAAGGAACAAGGAATTTTACAGTAGGTTCAGGAAACAGCTACATAAGTGTTTTGTCAGTTACCTGCCACTTCAGATCTGTGTTTCTATTCATTTTGTAACAGAAAGGCAGGAATTCTGTTAATCCGTCAAGTTCAAGTGATACTCATTCTTGGACTTCCTCTGTGGGAAAGAGCAGAACATATGCATAATCTGAAGTAGCTGTTAACTGTGATGATGTAGTATCTACAAGCTCTTTTCCCTTTAGCTATACTTTGATGGCATAAATAGAAAATGACTGTGGGGGAAATGTTTCGTAGCTTAAGATGAATTGCTGAATTGTGACAAACATAATTGCTTAATACATTTCTCCATACAGGGACCTGCAAAGCATTAAAAAATAACAGTACTGGGTGTTATCTGAATAACTTTGAAACAGTCCAAATCATGAAGAATTCGATTATTTTAACAGAAGTTAAATCTGTTGCAGCAGCGTTCTGCTCCTCAGTGTTTTTCATATTTGAATAGAATTTTGTTTATGTGACTGAGCACAAATAGGGTTTATAACAAAATAACAGCAATGGGCTCTTTCTTTTCCTGTGCTATCTCTAGATATAGATGAATGTAACCTTCCTGAAAAGGTCTGCACGAAAGAGAATCAAGACTGTGTTAATACGTCAGGTAGTTACAAGTGTGTATGTTCAGAAGGGTTTGAAGATAATGATGGAACATGTGTTCAAACTGTAAAACCAGGCAAGTAGCTTTTCAGGGACAATTTTTAAAAAAATGTGCTGTATCGACGACTTGGAGTTTTATTTCAGTCTAAGGGTCTAGTTGCTTGTAAACCCCTCTGTATAATTTCTCATCTTCGAACAGTTGTGGTCTGTATCAATAGTTCATAGTGTAGGCCACACTCTGCCATGTTTTTTTGCTTAAAGACAGTTTATGTTTTGAAACATTCTGTTCTTTTGTTGCTACATTTTTGCTTAACTCTAGGTTGTGTTTTTAAGTCACTAAAGGGTTTGGCTTTGTTACATAAAATGAGCTTGCAAATTTCTGCTGTCATAAAAAGGAGTTCATCCTCCCCACTTCTTCCCTTTATCATTAATTGTAGTGACTTAAGGGTTTACCTGGTTGCACGCAATCTTCAACTCATTGAAATCTCAGAAAATTATGAATTCTTTTTGCTCGATGACAAAGCTGAATTTGTTTGTTTTGTGATGATGTAAGTGCCAGAGCTGGTGTTAAGGTGAAAATGGAGAAGACATCCATCCGTCAGTCATAGGGAACTGTTTAGCTTCACTTTCACTTAAACTATACCTTCAGTCAAAAAATTCAGCTATCATTTTTTCTAGGATGTATTGACCCATATGGACAGAGCTACATTCATTAAATGTTCCATTACTCCATCTAGGCTTCTTTTACAATTCCAGAGAAAAAGATGGGATTATTTTGCAATAACAGCTGTAGGACAATAGACAAGAGACACTTTTTTTCATACCTTTATTTTCTTTCTACTTCTTAGCTTGTTTGGATTTTTTGTCCCCCCATTTCCATCCCCAAGACTGATTTTTCATCCTGTACTAATAAGTTGTAAAGATGCATGTTGTATTGCTGCTCAAGGCCACTCAGTTCGTACCTTATACTCTCAGTGCTCACTGTTATTAGTCCTTTAGAATTAGTTATGTGCTTCTCTGATATGCAGGGTATTGGTTACAATGATTTTTAATGTGGTCTGACATTTTGAGACTAAAAGTAAAACAAAAGGTTGACAAACTGGCTTAGGTTTTTTGGTTTAGATAATGCTTTTCCCAATATAATAAAATTGCTCTGCTTTTTTAAAGGTTGTTTTAAGATCTGAACTGATCAGTTTGTACTATAGAAAATGATTCTGAGTAAGACTTGCCCTATTTTTCAAATATCGGAACTGCTACTGACAAGTTGTGTGGAAAGGAGGAAATTAACTGTGAATAGCTGAAAACAAAAGCCTAGAATGGAAATACCTGTGCTGATTTTTTTTTTCCTTCCACTAACAGTAGTACCAGTTTATTTGAAAAATTGTTTTTGCAAATAGTAAAAAAAAGAAATACAAACTTAGGCTAGGAGAATAGTGCAAGTAGGTGTTATATATGGCTTAATTGCTTCTCTAGTCGTGATAAATATGTTGATTTGAGTTTCTCTTTAAAAAATCCTAATTTCAAAAGTCATATATGTATAATTATATATGTATAATTGATAGTAGATTTGTATTCTAATTGTGATATTTAACTTCACAGGAGAGGAAGCAGAGAGTGAAACAACTGAGCCTTCACATACTGAACATGTTGACTTATGATCTGCGTTCAGAACCAAAAGACATTCCTATCTAAAGTTTTAAATTATTGGACTAAGCCTCTGCTAGCTGACATACTGCGGAAGTGGTATGAAATATGCAGGTTGCCATTAAGACTTTTTTTTTTAAATGATGACAACCTGCTCTTTAAGCTGCGTTTCTTTATTCTTAAATCCCACTTTTTATATAATTCTTCAAGAACAACGCTCTAGATGGGTTAGTATAAAATTTGAATGAACATAACATCTTTCCCAGCAACTATAAACAACTTGCAGGCTTCTCATTCTAGTGCCTACTGAAAACTATTATCTTCTGGAAGAATTTAGTTGCACTTAATTCAAGTTGCACATAATTCAAGGAAAATTTAGACTGAAGTTTGTTGTTTCTAATCATGAGAAATATTTCTGTAACTGAAATACAGCTTTTGGAAATTGTCAAAGGGAATCTCTTGGAGACAGGGGGTAAGGTCTGTTCCCTTAAACAAAATAGAATGCCTAATATTGCATTCAATAAAAGTTTATTTTGTTGGAATGTGCCTTAAATTTTTTAGGATGTTAATACCTTGATGTGTTGTCATGCCTATTTTTCTTTTAGGTCAGTGAAAAAAAAATCCAAAACCACAAAAGCAACCCAAACAACCCTCAGAAAAACAAATCCCCAGAACCTTGTAAACTGTATTTTAGTTCAGCACTGAATTCTAGCACTCACTTGTGTGGGAATATATATGAAAAAAAAAAACCAACCCAACAACATCCCCTCTCACACACGCTTTCCTCTAAAGGAAGAATTATGTCAAACTTAACTTTTCAAAGGCAGGTAGACAGGTCTTTCTGACAGATACTTGCATTACGTATGTAAACTAGTTTATAAAGGGATGAAAAGTAGGTTTGGCTGACGTGTGCGTGGTGGCTCATAGTTATTATGTGAGTACTCTCTAGAACTGATGAACACAGGACTTTCACTACAGCCTACTGCTGTGTATAAAAGCCTCTTGTCTACTGCAGGGCAAGCATACTACAATCAATCTTTCATCTTGTCTCTTGTCCCATTTCAGAGGGAAAGCTTATAAGCATAGCGTAGACACAAATTCCTATGTGTTGTCTCTAAGCTTAAAGGCAGGTATAAGAGCTAAAATGGGTATATCCTGTAGGACTGTCACAGCTGCCAGTGAAATAAGGACCATCCAGGTACAGTCTCTGGTGGAAGTGAGTAAAGCTTGTAATACCTTGTGGTGGTGGATACAGGGAGTATAACGAGGGGTTATAGAATATTGGTAAGAAGAGCACAGTTTAGGCTTGACTATGAAGAAGTCATAAACAGTACCCTGAGGTAAGGGGACATAAAAAGGCTATGAATAAGATTGACCTGTTGAACCATAAAAATCAGACATCTTCTGTATACTTCTGAAGACTTTTGTTCAAACTAAGAGCTCAGTTGGTGAACAGTGCATGTAGGATTTGTATGTGCAGTAGATACCTGGGTGAATATTGTACAAAACCTCATTCTGTTGGATTCTTATGTTAAAAGCTGCCTAAAATGATCTTGTGCATGATAGTTTGAATAGGTAGTGGTATTAAGGTATCTGTAACAGTTTTCTTTAGCTGTTATATCTGGATATTTCTTAACTTGGCAGTCAGAGACTGAAATCTTCAGTGCTTTCTCAGCTGTAATTGTCTGAGATGGGCCTGTGTGCCACAAAATCTTGCAAGTTGGAGTGTAGGCATTGTATTTAATGAGTACAAAATTTAAAGGAGGAAAAAGTAGGCAGTTTAGGAAGTACATGGAATACAACCCAAGGGTCTTTAGGGTTTTTTAGCACAGGTGTAGCCAGTTACAGTAGTGTTAGCCCCTAAGGATCCTGCAGGAGTGTCACTTGTATTTGTTACTCACTCACTCACATTTAACTCCCAGGTGTTGCAGGTTGTGGTAAGAATGCTCGTTAATCATAACAGGAAATGTTGGTTTTGTTTAGAAACTGCCATCAATTCATACTCAAGGGAACTGTCTGTCCAGTACAAACCCTTCTATTAATGTTCTAAGCCTGAAATAATGCTTCCCTATGAAGAACTTGCTACTCTAAGTTCCTTTCAGCTTACTTGGGACTCTGGGGGATACCTGATCAGGTTCTTAACTACATTGTGGAAGCATTTGCTTGCTACCTGCCAAAGCTTTGGACAGGAAGCCTTAACTGAATTGTTCAACTCTGAGATGAACTGATAAAAACCAAAAACTTCAAGAACTGGTTTTTCTGTGGTGATAGAGAGGAGAAACTCTTCCTAGCCTGACCTGCAAAAGCAATGAGAGTAGTCTGATACAACCAAACTGTTCTTCAGTTCAGGAGAAAAATGTTTCAGCTTTCCGTTATGGGAGTACAACACCAGGGTATTGTTACCTACAAAACATGCAGATGGGGTACCTGGGTATTAGGAGTCACTAATACTCTTACTTCCCTCAATTCTCCCATTCTCCTGACCACCAGTCATAGGCACCTGTTGCTCTGCATTAAATTATTGTGGGGTCCAGAAAGGTTAATTCAAGTACTTAGAGCTTTCATTGAAGGGATATTGGCCAAGGTATATATGTGATAAATATTTACTACTATGCTACTGCCTTATGCCCTCTTGATGCTGAGTTTTTAAAGAGTTAGTTCCCTTGTTTTATTTTGTATTCTCGTTTTACTACTTCAGACTGTAATTACTGCTCCATTTTAGAAGTTGAAACTACAAATTGTTTTGACTGAACTTAATCTTTTTTCCTCCTCTGCCTTGAATTGGACTCAGTGGGGATTGGACTCTGAGTTGTCTTCCCCTTTATAATCAGAATGGAGGGGTGGAGGAGCAGCGTTTAAACTGATTAGCAGAAACTGGCAATGAAGGTCGAGTGCTTTTTGTTAACCAAGCCAGTCCAGACTATAAATGCTTTCTACTGTATATGTTAATAGTTTAGTGCTAAAAGAAAGTGAGCTGTTTCCAATAAATTTTTAATGGCATTGTAAGGACATCTGGTTATGTTGTACAATACTTTGTACTTAGGGTTGTCTGGAATTACAGGTCTCATGTCCAACTATACAAATATGTTGGTAAATACTTCAGAAGTGTTCTGAGATATCCAACAAACAAGATTTGTGCCTTAGTGAAATGTTGGTTAGGTACTTCTGCCATAAGTACCAAGGTGAACTTCTAGACCCACACCTCTGATTTATTTTGTAAAGTTCATACTGTGGTATAAAATTGAAAGTGGCATCCCTTTTCCTAGATTGTTTTGCTACTGCTTTGGGGTTTCTTGACCTTAGACTAAGTGTTTTTTGCAATGGGAAATAGTACTGAATAGTGTATCTAGGCACTTAAAAGGACAAGATTCTCTTGTGTGTGATAGCTGGACTCCACAGAAGCTGCAGAAACACTTACCAGGAGCAAGCAAATGTAGAGACCTGCATGTTTCAATTAAGGCTCTAAACAAGACCAGAAAATGCAGCATGTATACCACAATCCTCCTGCATTGTCTAAACTTAGAAATCAAAATATGTGCTGAAATGTTTTCAGCTGAACATTGGTACATAATACTGAATTTTTTCTTTGATGTGAATTCCCAACATGTCTGTAATAGACACTGTAATACCATCCATTCCTAAATAGGGTAAATGGAGTCTCTTTTGCAGTTTTGCAGAACACCTTGATGACCTAGGTAATTCAGGAAGTCAGCAATCACCTGAAAGGGCTCAAATCACAATCTTCTTTCTCAGGAAAGGTGCCAAAGCCCGTAAGTCAGACAAGATCAGGACACAGGTGACTGTAAAATATATGGGATATACTGTACAAACACACAACTTTTTCCTTTTATGGATGGTGAGGACTGATCACACATCATCCTAATGTGCATGGGAGAGGTACCATTCAGCCAGGCAGCTGTCAGTTCAAAAGTCAAACATTTGCAAGTTGAACAAACACCAAGAATTGTGAAAATCACCAAATCACATTTTTAGCATAAAGCTCTCGGTGTATGCAACACTGTGCATATGTTGAGACAATTCTCCCTGATGAACAGGGTGCACCCTGCCCTTCAGGTTACTTTCAGGCCATTCTTAATACAGCACAAAGTTAGGCACACAAATAGTTCAAGTTTGCCTTAACAAGTCACTAACTGAAAAAAACGTCTCGAGAGAAAAATAAACAACAAAAGAAAACCCCCAGCAACAAAATAAAAGCTTTAAAAAACGGAAGAAGTCCTGGATCATGTGTAGCAATAATATAAATGACAGTTGTCCGTAATGGCCATAGCTGACCTCCTGATACCCCTCCCTCCACTCTGTCTGTCAGACTGCTATGGATTGTTTCCTGAGATTATATTTTATCTGTTCTGAAAGGAATCTTCTGAGGTTATTCAAAGCAATTGCCTGTGTGCTTTTTTTTTTTTTTTTTAATTCCTTCAATCAAAATGGAATTTTTCTCATCCCTTTCAGCAACTTCACACCTTGTCTAATTTTATGGTTTCATTTGCTGCAGGCATGCCTATAACAGCCCTTAATACTCTTCAAATCCCTTACCAGTTCTTTTCCAAGTGGGCTTTGGCTTTCCTGGCTCCATTCCTTCACGCTAAGACGGTAGCTCTATTGCTTCTGGGTCACTTGCCACTGTTTCTACCTTGTGTGTTCTTTTTTATGACTTTAGTCAGGAGCTCGTTGTTCATTCTTGTCAGCTTGTCAGCTTCCTGCCACCTTTGCTTGATTTCCCACACATCATGATTGGAGAAGGCAATCACTGAAAATCAACCAACTGCCTTGGACCCTTCTGTCTAGGACTGTCTGCCTTAGCTTTTCTCCCGTGCTGATCCCTGAACTGCCCAGGTCTACTCTTCTGGCATAAATCATTATGATCCTGCTACTGCTTTGAAGGCAAAATAGTATTTGGTTACACTTCTTGATCTGCTGCTGAGGTAAAAGTATTCTCTCTACTTAATGCTGCTTTTTTGTTGATTCCAACCCTTCTTACTCAGCCTTGGTCAGTGGGGTGGCTGTAGGCTCTTTGGGACCGAGGGTCGTATTTTTGATCTGCTTTTGTTAGAGATGTGCCCCAATCTTCACACGTCCCCCAGTTTTCATCACAGCATTTGATATGTAGGATTCACTACCAGCAGAATCCACTAGAGCAGAAACTACATGAGCAGTAACTGGAAAGTTGTGCAGCAAGAAGAACGTGTTTCTGTTGCTGAATTCTGTGTTAACAGCGCACAGTAAATCCAAGAGGGAAGAAAAAAAAACCCCAGATCTTTAAATACATATTGGGGCTGCTATGTCAGTATTTTTAAGCATATTTGAGAAATTATGGATACTTTGGTGGTGGTGCTTCATGTTTTGCAAATTGTGATGTCCATGTGGTGTATAATTTTGGTAGATTACGTGTACAGTAACTTCATAAATCTTTCTGTATTTGTGGGAGGGTTTTGATACTTGGACTAAGCAAATTTATCTTCCTTGAGGAAAAAAGCAAAAGTTCCTTAAATAAAACCGGTTCTGGTTCACACTGATTTATTTCAGTGGCTTCTAGGAATTTGGTCCAGATCCTGTTATTCTTGCCCATTCTGTGTACCTGTAAGAAGTTCTTTGTAATTAAAAACCAAACAAACATTGATTTTCTTTAGAATTTCTTAGTTTTAAAAAAAACCCCAATCTGTTTTTTCGGTTTTTTAAAACAAGATGGAGGAAGAAGGAACACACACTTTAAAACTGAGAAATAAGGTGTCCTACTTACTCGGGTTTTTTGTTTTGGTTTGGTTTTTTATTCGTAGATAAAAATGGCTGCCCGAAAAAGGCATATGTGAATAAATTAGTCAGTATTCTAACAAGCGAGACATTGTGGGTCATCTTACTCTTCCCTTGCCAATGTGCAAATATTCGCTCTGTGCCATTTGGAAATGCAGTATCTAATTACAAAATTGCTGAGGTAATGTATTTTCTATCATTCCACATTATTTTATCTATCAGAATATATTATCATTTGACAGTAATTCTTTTTAATGACTAGCACAATAAACAAGAACTCTCCCACATGCAGCTGTTTTTATGCCTCATTTCTCTGAGGTAATGCACAGACACAAAAGATAGTCCTGTGTAAGATCTTTGCTTTGCAAAAGGTGGAAGAGGAGCATGTTCAGGGAACTGAGACTCACCTTTGCCCTTTAGCGTAAAAAATACACAGCTTTTTAGTCGGCTTCCGAAGTTTTTGGTTTCTGCAATAAGCAGTGTCACATTTTCAAGCACTGAAGCAAAGAAGACCAGAAAATACCATTTAGAAAAGTGTAACAACAGCTGACATTTTTGTATGAAGTGAGTTACCTAAAGAAAATGGCTAACCATAACTCTTGGCAGCAGTGAAACAGTTTCAGTACTATGACAAATCAACTTGCTCTTGGGAAATTCAGAATTTTTTCTGTGTGAGTGTATCCCCTCAGTGATTTTGTAACTTTAAGAAAGTTATTTTATTTATTTATCAAGTAACAGCAAGGTTAGCTGTGGCAGCCTAGCATGGGCAAAGAGAAAGATCACCCATCACTGGGAGTGGAAAAGAGGGAATGCAAAGTCACCAGGTGTAGGGAACAGCCACCAGAAAGGGATGTTGTGGTATCCACCTTCAGTGGCAAACTCTTGGAGCTCTTTAACAATTTTTTCTAAGAGCCTGGACTGAAGCAGCAGCTTCTTAGTATTTAGGTTAGGAAAGAAAGAATTGTCTCTACTCCATGTTTACATTTACTCATCTATACATCAAAATGTTTCTTAAAAAAACACTTTCGTAGGGAGGTAAATATAGACTTATGTGCTGTAGATAAACACCTTCCAATTGAAGTACTTCATAACTTTTAATTTTTTTTCATTATGCATCATAATATATTCAGTGATTAAAATAAATTCTTCCTACCTGATGCCAACTTTTGCAACAAGAAATTTTATTGCAGTGTGAGCTGTAGAAGCTGGATAAACTTCCCATTTGCTTTCAAGGGAGAAAAGATGAGTCATTAAGACACAAGCTGTTGTGTCTTTTAGGACATAATTCTGTTATCATTCACTGCTCAAAATCATGTTCAAATCAGAGTGTACCTAGATTAAGTTTTGTTTTAGGTTAAAGCTCTCCACTCAGATGGAGTTTGACAGGCTATTTGACAAGACAGTCATTCTAATGGGACAGCTCTGGAATTCCAGTTGTTTGGGAAAGAGAGCTCTGTGGCCTGTGGTGCAATGTTGCTTCAGGCGTTCCCTTTGTAGGTGATAAATGCTGCAGCGCAGCTGTTTGCCCCACGAAGAGATGCACAGCTGTGCTACTCAGGAAAAGGAGTTTATCTCTGCCATACTATTTCAGTATATTGTGCTGCAGATTTTCACAACTTCAGTGTTAAGCCAGCAGAGGGTACTCTTAAGCTTCCAAGAGTAAGTTATATTGGATGCCTCAGGAGGTTACTGCCTCAGATTTACTGTACTGAGGGGAGGGGCTGGAAATGTGAGCTCTTAATTATATGGGCCTCATTGCACTTAAGTGGAAATGTTGAATAGGCCACATACTTTATGAATAAACCTACACTGCTATTTTTGAAAAGCACAAACCGAGATCTTGTCAGTAGAGTGCAATCTTAAAAACGAGGAAATTCAGGTTTGAAGGGACTCCAGGTTGTTTCTCATCCAACCAAGTGGTGGTGCAGGGTTGCTCTGAGAGCTAAGTAATTGCCTTACCCCCTCATGAAAAACAGTAAGGATGGAGACTGTGCAGCCTCTTTTGGCAGCTGTCCTTACAGGCAAAATGTTCATCTGTGTATTCAGGCTGAACCTGCCTTGTTCCAACTTACACCTGCTGTTTCTTGCCCTCTTGCCGTGCACTGCTGTGAATCCTTGATCTAGTGGCTCTGTTTTTTCTAATGCATCCCAGAAGGCTGCTGGCCCTCTCTGCTGCCAGGGCACTGCTGCCTCACATTCATCTCACTGCCCACTGGACCCCCAGGGCTTTTTTACATGGAGTTGCTCTCCAGCTCTCAGTCCCCAGACGGTGTCATTGCAAGGGGATCTTCCTTCCAAAGAGCAGCAATTTGGGTTTGTCCTTTTTGAGTTTCATAAGGCACTGTCAGTCCATTCCTCCATTTTGGCTCGCTCCCATTTTTCTATGAATTCTTATACTTACACTCCATTTTCATTTAAATTAAGAGTTCTGCTGCCTTTAATAGAATGAATTTACTAGAATCATATACAAATCTTAGAAGTTTGTGGGCTTGTGGATTGCAGATTTGTGTACAATGTTACTACAAGTTAAACTGCAAAAACAGATCATGGATTTCTAGCCTAGTCAGCAAATAACAGAGGAACAGTTTTATCTTTTCTTTGAAAAATAATACTTCAAGACGAAAAATAGTCTTTCTTATATAGCTTACATATCTCTTGTGTGATATGATAGTCAAGGTACAAGGCACAAATGCACATTTAACTGTACTTGACAGAGTGATGAAAATCTTACTATAAGTATGACTTTTATTTTTAAGGGCTCATAATCCTTCTCTAAAAACCAAATATATTTATGTCATTACTCAAGTGTACAAACAGAGATTATTTAAAGCACAACAGTTGCTCCCTCACTGTTCTTCAGTCTTCCCCTCTGCCAGTCAGCTATATCACCAGCTGCTCCTTCTGTATATAGCTGTATGTTTTCTGAAGATCACAAGCATAGCAGTGAGGTGGCAAGGAATACCTGGGACCTTTTCAGAATTCTTGCTGGTGCGTCTGGAGCTCCCAGGATTGTCAGAGCACTAAGACTTATGAAACCACTTTTATGACCAGTTTGCAACCTGGCACCACATGAGCCAGATGAGTTGATGAAAGCTGGAGACTCATTTGGGGTAGTATAGCAGTATTTTGTACAAGACCCTTGACTTGACACTATGGTTTATTGAATTCTACCTATTTCTTCCCAAAACCTTGTGGAAATGTACTGGATCAGGAAAAATATATGGTTTTGTGAAGGTCACAATCTAGTGTACTTCTCCTTTCATTTCAGTTTTTATAGATTCATAGTTGGAAAAAGTAAGAGATGAGAAAGGAGGGAATTAGGTGCTGCAATATGTATAGACCAGACAGTTACCATTCTTGTTACCTGAAGAAAGATGAGGTTAGTCTTCTGCTACTTGTTTCATTTTAAAGTTATGAATAATCTCAGTCTGATGCAAGTAAATTTTAATGGGAAAGCATTCAGTATCAGCCTGGAGGGTTCAAGGTGTTGCAGAGAGAGAAGTCTGCATATGGCTGAAATATTTCCATCTAAGGCAAGGGTCAACAACATACAGTGCCAGAAGTGGGGAAGAGGTCATCCCTGCAGATGCGGTATTTTCTAGCTGCCACTGAGCTCCTTCAAGTGCATTTAGCTGCTAGTTGGGGAAAAAAAGTAGTCTGGCACACTGCACTTGAAAAGATGCTGACCCCTGTTCTACATCTCACTCTTCCATGGGAAACATCTATGGTTGTTGAATTTAGCTATATCAGAGCATGTGTTTCAAATCCTGTGAACTTATGTGTCCATTAACAGCAATTTAAAAACCTGCCAGCTTTCACAGAATTCTATAAACAAGAATATGTAGTACTTCTGAAGAGTTATCTGCTATTACTCTGAAAATAGTCTGATATTTACCAGGGAAAGCATCACCAGTGGAGGTACATGCTCCCTCTTGGCTTGCATTCTGTATTGTAATAATATTTGGTCTTCCCTCAATGTGAAGTAAGAACACAGTGTTTATATGAGTTAGAAGCACAGTACTGGAAAGAAGCAGCTATATGAGTTAATGTTCTTTGAATAGCAGTTGAATAAACTTCCATGGGAAATATGTTTATTTCTGAACTTAAAAATGGTTCCAGGAAATACTCATGCTGTGACAAAAAGTTTCACTGTTCTTTGGAATAGACAGGGATTTTATCACAGCATCGTGGACTTCTGAGTTTGCCAGTAAAAGAATGGATAGGCAACACTTTGAGTCCTTGTATTTACAAATATAAAGAAGGAGCAAAAGATGTCATAATTCTGCAAACTAAGTGTGACAACTGTATTTAAGGTTCCAGGAAAGCCTTAAAACCCTTACAATTCCTAGTAGCAGGTTGAAGGAAAGATGATGGGTGTTTGTTAAAATAAGAAGTTGTGGGAAACAGTCACTGGTGAGTTTTGTCATTGCTAACATCACTTCTTTTAATCCTACTGTCCTCTATGAATAAGCAGCAAGCAGAAGATTTTTACCAAAGCATCCAAACGAAGTGAGCTTCCACAATTCTCTTTTTTAAAAACCCAATAGGACTATAGGAAAAAATAGATGTGATGACATGAAGAGTAAAACATAGAAGCTTCTGAAAACCAGAGTAGTCCTGAATATATGGTGAAGATGATGCTAGTGAAATGGAATGAGCAGGCCCTTGCCACAAAAGTCATTCCAGTAGCATACTGACATTTTACTTTAGTTCTTCCACAGGAAGAGCTGTGGAACATGTCTCCAAAGCTTTTTGACCTACACCTGTCAGCAAGGACAGATGACCAATGAATTGAGATGCGTGTAATGGCAGCACACAGAGGCATCAGTCAGTTGCATCCTGCAAGATTTCAACAAAGATTGCTCTGAGTTTCTCCAGACCCACCTTTGAAGTACCTTTTTTAAAGCATAGGACGTTCAGCTAACATGTCCACAAACAATCCATGGTGGAGTGCAGGCAGGGATGAGATTCCTGAGTTCTAGATCTAGTCTTCCTGTAAATTATTTGTGTGATTTTTGGATTGTTTGCTTCATTGAGCTTTATCCTTTGGTCAGGCCTGTACTTGATAAACTGGCCTGGAGAGTGTTATTCCATTGTGAGGTAGGTAAGAAACATCTCTTAATATGGAGAGTAGAATGACTCTAGTGCCTCTCATTGAATTTGAAGGCAAGAGTCAGGAATGAAAAGCATTGACCTTAATGAGGAAATTTGGTGGGCTAAGTGGCCATGCATAGGCATTGTTATTCAAGGCATCCATATGGTTACCTGAGAACCTGACAGGCCTGTGGCATCCTGAGCTTTGGGTGAACTCAGTGGTGTCTGGTGCAAACCAAACATCTCTAGTGAACACAGGGATCATAGTGATTTTGTGCTTTCTAGTGCTTCTGTGCAATTCATATCACCACAGAAGTGGGAGAACCACTCAAAAACCCCAATGTGAAGTGCCCAAAATGATGAAGTAACTCCAGGCTTTGGACTGTGGAGCATAACACATATCAGTTCAAACAAATCCGAGAATTAATGTAAACTTTGTAAGGACAGGCAGCTGCAATTTTGGCAAGAACTCAAGGAAAATAACAGGCAGGGAGAAAAAGTTGCTATTGATAAACAAGGTTTGGTTGTATGGTCATAATTGGAATTTACACAGCCTCTTGTTCAGGGAATCAGTGCTGCTCTATGCCCACAGCAAGAACAAAATAGACGGACAGATAAAATTATAAAATGCAACATGATGAATGCATATTGTCCCAATCTCTTCTTTTTTTCCAAATGGAAATTTTGGAAATTATCCCTTTATTTTGCCTAAAAAGTAACAACTCTAAAAAAAACAAAGCTGTTTAAGGGATGGCATTAACAGCAGGACAAAATGTTCTTTCTTTTTTCACAGAGCCAGCTTATGAGGGGACCTGTTAAGAAATGCTAAACTTCATGAAGCTTCTTTAACCTCTCATTCTTTCATAGCTAGTGATGTATCTCATGGTGACAAGTGATGAATGATTTTCTAGAATACTTGTTTCTATTAGCAGGAGTCACAACATATTTTCCCACATAAAAGCTCTTAGATACAGTGACTAGTGTTTAAAGTAGAAACTGATTTTCAGAACTGATATTGTAGTGGAAATCAATGAAACTAGACAAATGAAATTATTATTCTTCTCCAGCTGCAAACACGGCTTAAGTTAGATGGCCTTCTCCAGCTTCAAAGTTAAAGACAAACTTTTGCCTAGTTAGTAAAGTTGTCCATGCAAGCAGGGAGACGTTGAAGAATGATTTCCAACACCAAACGGATTCTGGAGATGGCAAGTGATACTGATTAAGCTATGCTGAGGATCATTTTTTCTGTCAAACTTCTTGTCTTTCTTTGCCCCTCCCTTCCCCACCTGCTGCATTCCTCCCCACTCACTTCTTGCTTTTATCTGCAGCCAGTCTCCTTCCTCAGACCACAGCTGTCCAAAGGCCTTTGCTTGCTGCTTACTTTTTTCCCCACACTTGGTGTTGTTTTACCTCACTTCTGTTGGTGTCTAAAGAGAGATACTGGATGCTTTCCCTTGCCAGTAAAAACTGGGGTGATCCACAGCAATTCAACACCACTGAAGGGATGGAACTAGCCAGCCAACCCTGTCACTTGGGGGTACCACTCTAAGTCAGGTGTTACCATTGCTGTGAGTCAGTGGGAGACTTGCCCACAGTTTTTAACTGGACCATGGCTGAGACCTTACAGCACTGAAAATGAATGGGTGAAACCAGAAACCTTTCTGCCAATGTTTTAAAGAGGTCTCTTGCAAGGAGAATACCCTAGTCACTGGGACTCCCCTGTATTGGAGTGAATGAGCTTTCAGAAAGGAACAAAAGTTCAAAAGAGAAGAAAGAGAAATGGATTTTCTCTGAATACTTGAATTAGAGAATTAGACAATAACATAACAGATAAAACTTTATTTATTCTGGCTCTCTCACAAAGAGAAATCTCAAATTCCAAAGATACACAAGAGTAGAGGCTAAACAGAGGGATAAATTGAATAGCAGATGGGTCTGCTTGCCCATATGTAAGAAAAAGCAAAATACCTTTATAAGCCAGTCCCTCACGTGGGAAGTTCTTGCAAATAAGGACTGAATGTGAGTGGAACAGTAATTGGGGTGACACTGGTAGCTGCATCTCTGGGCCTGCTGGTGCCAAATGCCTCTTAAAAATTCTCCTCCCAAAACACTCAGCTGGGGTGGCTGAAAATCTCTTGGTACGGTGCCAGTCCACGGTAGGTGCTTCACATAGGTATTACAAGTTGTTTATTATGATTGCAGATTTCTCTGCAAGAGTTAAGCAGTGTTGAGTGGGGCTGGCGATGTGTTTATATACCTTTACCAAAGCCTGGCTGTCTGCTGAGTAAAACTGCAAATAGAAATATTTATGAAACAGTTGCCCAAGTAAAACACAGATAATATTTCTGAACACAAAAGCTATTACGCCTCGGTAAAAAAAGTGCTGCTAAGTTGATGATGATTCTTGTTTTGGATGTGTCAGGAGACTTAATGCAAAGTCAGGCTATTCTATCCCCAGTGAAGCTGAGAAAATGGTATCACTCAGCAAACAAAGTCAGTCCCTCCTGGTTTAGAAATTAATACTCTTTTGTCCTGCAGGGAGGCTTAATTTGGCTTGAATTAGCAGAAATGTCATTGCAATGGGTACGCAATGATGGAAATCAAGTCTGCCTGCGAAGTACTACACCACTTTGACTGCAGGTTATCACAGACTAAGGGTACAAATGAGGCTTGGATGCAAAAGCACTAAGACTTCAGAATCAGCATACATTTTTCAAGGCAGATCTGCACTGCAGTTTCACCAAGGAAAAGATCAGAAAAATGTGTCCTTTTTTAATTGGAAAAGTTATTCTGACACTTTGAACACCCCTCAGGCAACTGACAGACATTTTACAACACGTATTTTATCACATTGATAAAAATTTATGCTTGCACAAGTTTTATGGTACATAGCAATGATAATTAATCCCAAATCCCATCAGTTGTATAGTAGTTTTAGTGTTATGCTATGTTATTAATAAATAACATGCCACTTCTCCAGGGTGAAGCTTCTCATGCAAGGAGTATATTTTCAAGGTAAGATTCTATTTTTATGCTGGTTGAGTATGTCAGTAAAGTGTATTATTAGTTTTCCATTATTATTAATGAAATAATTTTCTGTTCAATTATCAATGGTAATAATTGTCTGTGAGAGTCTACTTTCTGGACCAATTTTTTAGTTTCTCCACAACCAACAAAAAATATAATTACAATAGGATAGTTTTTGATACAATATTAAATGCCTTAAGTACGTGTCAGGGTCAGACAGGTTGAAATTAAATTATTTGGTATTTTTGATAACACCTGCTTAATATTTTCCAAGTCTTCTAAAAAAGCATGAATTTTCTTTGTCCAGCTTTGTGTATACAAAATTTGGGGTGTCCAGCAGTGATGGCTTTTAGGGCTACTTAGGAATTATCTGTTCCTCTATTATGTCTCTCCAAAAAGACTTTACAAGTGTTGTTGTCATATCTAGTTTACAGTATCTTGGGTGCACTGTGTGATAAGCTGCCCATGTGAGGTTAGCCATACTGCCAGCTCTGTTTAAAAGGGTCAAGATGTTCTCCGGAACTCCTCAGTGTAGATGTGTCCACTCTGGATCAGCACTCATGTCTGGCACTGACCCGTCTGCACACTGACCTCCCTTCAGAGCAGCAGCATGGGGACCTCAAGTCAGCTTCATCTGGGCACAGCAGCTGAGTTTGAGAAATCTTCTCCTGGGTGTTTGTGGACCTCATTCAAAACCAAAACCTTTGGGTTCAGAAGCTCCAGGCAGTTCTGTTGTCTGGGTTGCACTTAGTTCAGGATAAGTGGGTGTTGATTTACCCATCAGGGCAGTCAGGGATTCCCTTTGCACAGAAAACACCAAAGTGGATTAATGCAGCATAACAGCAGGAGAAATTTGTTCCTTAATTAGAAACATGACTCTTCAGAGTAGGTCTCACCCTGCTAAGTTGGAAGTAACCTATGTGCTGTTATAAACTCCAGTAGGAGCCACTTTGACCTCTGGTTGGGCTAAAGGTGATGGGAGAAGTACATCACTGTTCTCCATATGCTCCCCACTGTGGAAATTCTGCCCACTCCTTACTCATGGCAAGCTGAACGTTTCCTCATGAGGCCCCTGATGAGTCAGCCAAACCCCATAAATGGCCTCTACCCACACAAGCCTCCTCAGTCAGAAGTAGGCCTCTGTATTATAGAGCTGTTTTATAGGGTAGCTTTAGGAATGGTTTAAGCAATAAAAAACACCTGTGAAGTGTTAGAGACTCTTTGCTTATACCAAATCAGAGCAGGAAATTACTTTCTTCTTAGGATATGCTCCTCTCCTGAACTTACAGCTAGGCAAAGCTATGGTGTGGTGTGTCTGCTCTTTGAGACAAGAAGTTACTGAAATTACAGGAGAAAAGGAGAATCTTAGTTGTCTTAGAATTCAGAGTAATTAAACTACACTGGAAAAATGCTGTGTTCTTGTCATCCAGTACTTGCTGAGTGTTCATTTTAAAAAAAAAAAGAACAGAAAGAAAAGCATCCAAAACACAATTAGATTTTTGCAGAATATAGCAATTCACCAAATGTAACCCACAAAAGTAACTGAAACCACCTGTTTCCACTTCCTCCCTAAGAAAAGGGAGATCCGCATTGTATGAAACACAGAGCAGTGAGTGCAGCAGCTCCTGCAGATGACTCTCGGCAAGTGAGTCGCACAGGATATTTTCAGCAGGAAATGCCATATCTCCCTCTTTTTCACTTTGAATCCAAGCATTTGTGTTCATTATCTTTTTTATAACTTCAGCCTGCTAGATGATAAGCCTCACCTACTGCAACCTGGCATCAGATTATTTGCACTGAATTTTGTTAGGTTTTAGGATTCCTTCCAGGCTTTATATTAATTGGGCTGTGTTTAGTTTGGAATCCAATGATGAGAATGGTCATGGGTTATCACTAAAGAGCTCAAAAATACATTTTATTCTCACTCCAGCTGAGGAGGTAATGACCATGACAAAACCTTGACTTTCTTGTGGTCTCCTGCTTACGCATAAACTTAATACTGTTGTTAAATGGTGCTTTACCTTGTGAGTGCCCCGTCAGTGCATGTTGATCTCATCTGCGTACAGACTGGGTAATTAGTGCCTCTGGTCAGCAGATGATGCATTCGTTCTGTGTGTTCTCCTCTCTTGCTGACTGATACTGAGGTGTTTTGAAACTTTGCTCTCCTCATATTCTTTAAAACACTATAAAGAATATTTTCAGGTATTTAATAGGTAGCTGTCATTATTACTGCTGTCCTTAGCAAGATGATTCAAGCACCAGTTTTCATAAATGCCAGGTTCTGATGTTTCACATCACAGTCTTTGCCTTATATACATTAGGTGTCTCTACTAGGGTGCTCCTAAAACTGCAGTTGATTCTTGCACTAATATTTGAAACCACTATGTCTCCAAATATCAAGACTTCATAACTTAGACTGTTTATACTTTGTTATTTTAATTAACTTAATGGAATAGAATAAGTAAAAGAAAAACATAAAACCCCTTTTCATTGCAATTGAGCAGATCATTAACTGGCAAAACTTTAGCAAAGTTGCATCAGTTTATGGGATGAGGCCTTCAGATGCTGGGGAAATTACCTCTGAGAAGACTCTATGCTACATACATTATGTTTATAATGGTTTGCTGTACAATAGCTGCCAATTGATAATTAAAAAAATCATGATTAACAATTCAGAAATCATTAAAAATTTTACACATTTGCACTTCTTGATCTTTCCTTTTGACATCCTTTGACTGACATTTATGTTGTCAACTTACTCCGAAGCATGCGTAGTTACATAAGCATTAATGTTACAAAATCTGGTTTTCCTATCTGCTTGAAGGCCACAGCTATCCCTCCTGCTTCATAACTGTGGCACTGGAGCCTGTTGTACTAGATGGTGGGATGAGTTTATGATTTGATTCCCCAGAGCTGGAGAATCTCTTCAGTCCTCCCGTAACATTCAGGTGGCTCTGCAGTGAACACGGCCAGCACAGCTATGCAGGGTGTGTTTGTTTGGCATCTCTGCAGCTCTGGTCAGGTTTCCCTGGGGGGACAAAACAGTTCAGCAACAACAGCAAAATGACATATACTTGAACTAGGAGCACATGGCATCTGTAAAACTTCCATCCTTAATGGTTTGGCAGTGGATCATTTGGGAATTAGGGATGAAAGCAACAGATGTTATGCATTCAAGCACCTGGATAAAGAAATGAAACGACATATATTAAGCAAAATGGTGAAACTTGCATTAGTCTGTGATGTCCCATTCTACTCAGATAAGGTACTGTTTGTTTTTAAATGGAAATATGGCTTGGCATAACATGACAAAACCATAAAGGCCCTTGTGGCCATGTTACATCTGGGTCAGATGTATTTGATGTTCTTACTTTGATCTCCTGTCTAATCAGTGTGTTTTCAGCTTAGATCTGGAATCCACATCTCTTGTAAACATGAACGATTCCCAGACCTTTTGATCTGCAAAATGACTCATTCTTCCACAACTCCACTCCAGGACAGCAGAGAGGAGTGACTCCTCTTCCTAGGAGTTTCTTTGGCAGGCTACCCTGAGACATATAAAGCTCTCTCCTAATAAAACTAAAGAGGCTAAACAAGGTCTCCACTGGATCTCTAGGAGCTTTTTCTTTGACATTCTTCCCTTGGCCTTCCTTGGGACTTAAAAACTTGGATAAAATTTGCTATGATGCCTGGATTAATTTACTGCATTACCTGGGACTTGTTGGATAAGGAAACTGGGACTGTAAAGTAAGAAAGGAAATAATGGATAATATAGAGGCTGATGGATTCTGGAGGAAGCAAAGAAACTGTGGACAAGGACCATGAAAGTGCAAGACAAGGTTTGACAGAGGCAGAACAGAGACAGCAGAGCTAACAAGGACTTGGTAGCAGGTGGAGCTTTGAGATGGGCTAGGCAAGGACATGAGGGGAAGGGACTGAGGTGCCCCAGGCCAGGGCATTGCACCTGGCTGAGGAGTTTGGAGAAGAAATTAGAAATCCATACTCCTGGAATCAAGACCTGTGGGTGGAGAGGAGTGATGGGAGGTGAGTGAGATCAGAGCCAGGCTTCCTGAATGGGCCAGGGCAGGGGTAACTTAACTCCTTACTGCCCAGCCTCCTACGAGGGAGAGCAGTACCAGCTCTGGAGGAAAACAGGAACAAACTTCAGAGGCAGGGATGTGGAAAAGACAAGACTGAGGCCAGTCCAGAGGGACAGGGAGCCCTAGCAAAAATGGGTGAGAAGTGGTGACCACTAAAAACATTCTTCACCATATGACTACTCTCCTGACCTTCACCATGCATACCCACATACCACTTTTTGTGGTACAAACTGGTCCTGTTTCTTTCAGAGCTCATGAAAATTTCTCACTCTCTTCTATAAATTTAAGGGATTAGGTTTTATATTAACCACCCCCCCCCATTAGTCTTATTAAAAGTGTGAAGGTTAATTTCAATTGCAAGAGATATTTTTTTTCTTTGGAAGCTTACAGCCATTTTGGAAAAACAGTTTTTCCCACCTGTCTCTACCTCATTCAAACTGCAAGTACTAAATAAGATATGAATCTTACTAAAAATAGGATGAGATCGTGTAAGGAAAGACAATGCCAATGCACTTACAGGAGTCTGAATTACAATAATCCTTTTTACTTTGCCCACGATTTCTATTTCTGTCTGCTGCTTCTATGGTGCTTCTTTTGTATGATATATTCAGAATATGGGTGGGAGCTGTGAGCTATTTTTGGTATGTAATACTACACATGCAAGCAATGGATCACGTTTATGAACAGAGGAGGATTCTGCAGATGTCTCATTAGGTGCTATTAAAAATATATAACTCGCAAGTAATGTGAAATGCAGCAGCCTTCCAAGACAGCAAGGCACAGAAACCTGTTTGTGGTGTAAGCAAACAGAAAGCAGTGCTGTATTTTTCTAATTGATGGGTGCAATCCACCTTCTAAATCGCTTATTTTGGCACAAAGTCACTACACAGGCACAAATCTAATTTTTTACCTTGGTTTCCCAGTTAAATTTCTTTCTTTTCTTCAACTAGAGGAACACAATGTTAATGTCTTATTTCTTTTATGTGCTTTTACCTGAAAAGCGCTTACTGAGCTGTGCCAGAAAGCTGTGACGTGTCATCCTTGAGTGTTTCAGCAGCTGCGTATCTGGAACCTGTGGCATCCAGGGGGGTGCTAGAAATCTAGGCTGGTGAGTTTCCCTGACATGGCTTTCACATCATGCACAAATCCATGCTTAAAATATGCCGTGTGGGCTATGTCAAGGCACCCCTGCTGCCATTTCCCTTCCTGAAGGTGTCACTTGCTCATCAGGTCATTTCTAGCTTTTGGCTGGAAAACTGCTGGGGCTTACTGAAAGGCCCAGGGAGTTCCCTGGGTGTTTTCCATTGGAGAAACCTACATCCTGTTATTGGGGAGCTTTTCGACTTCCCTTTGCAAAGTGAAAGAAGTCTGGGAATGCAATGTTTATCTGTTCTGAACTCTTTCTGGCTCATGTCTGTCTATGAACAGCAAGTGCTTAAATAAAAAGAAAAAGCTATCTAGTAGAGTGCTGATTTAAAAACCAACACAGAGTGAACAGCACTAAGAAGAGTGTATGTAGATGTAAGCGTATGCATGTGTATAAATGTATTAAACACTGTGTGATGGATGCTAAAATAACCATCCTTCAGGCCAAAAACATATACATTCCTAACTGAAGATTTCTTGCACGTGCCTATCGTTACCTATTTCTGTACAGCACATACAGGAGTGTATCTGTCCGTATCACTGCGTCACACACCCCTGTGGGGACCCGACCTTGGGTGTTTTTAAACTGCTGGTGAGGTCTCCAGGGAGTCGTGCAGCCGCTAGAGGGAAGTGCGGCTCTGTGCCAGAGCAGCGGGATTTAGGGGCTCACGAGCACGGACTTTTGTTGCTAATACGTGTTTGTTTAATGTTTCGTTGCCAGGTCTGGTGTGTGTCTATGATAAGTCCGCAGAGGCAGGAGCAGGTTGTGCTTGGAGCTTTCCCTTTCACCCAGTTGGACAGCGGAGGGCAGGGACGGGGTTTCTGGTGAGGAGCCGCTGCCCTCGCACCAGCTCCTGACCGCACAGTGGGAGGGAAAGGGGGTCACAAAACCTCCTCCAGTCCCCTGCACATTTGATTCTAGAGACCGAGAAGTGCTCCAGTGGTGTTCACAGGGGAAACCTGCTAGGAACATGAAGTCTGGTCAGGCAAAAGTTTAACCCATGCACATCCCCAGCCCTCATTTCCATAATGCCAAGACAATTATGTGCATACTTGGCTGCACAAAGAGCCCATTCAATGATACTTCTTTAAATGGTAAAGAAATTTCTGTTTTGGTTTTTATGGAAAGGAGAAAGCTTAAAATATGCATGCATTATCTGGATGTATTTGGGATATAGCATTCCTTCATGCAGTTATGATATTTATTCAGAAACAGTGGATAAAGTAAGCTTGGATTCTGGATAGAGTTGAGACACCTGGTTCATGTCCACTGTTGATTTCATGTCCCGTAAGTTTATTAGAGAGATGTGACAGCTTAAAAGAGTAAACCCATGTGGATTAAATTCTTTGCTTCTCTTGGGGCCAAGAGAAGGGCTCTGAGCTCAGAGATATAGTAGTAACAATACTAATACCTTTTCTGTTTCTTTTCAGGGTAAATGCTACCATATTGCCCTTTTTTGGGATATTTTGTTATGGCTGAGGAGAGTGCCATGTCACTGGCACATGGTCCAAAAATGCCAGAAGTCTTGTCACCTTCTCAATTTCTCACAGCTTGCTTTACTGCACTTTCTTGGTATATTGTCTTCAATAGCTTCCCAAAGCTCTAAAAATGCCTTGAAAACTTTTAGGAACACTACAGCTTAAAAATCTGTGGAGTCAATTAGGAATGTTTCACTGATTTAAGTTAATTTGAGTAAACCTTCCATCCTGCTTTAAAACTTGTAATCTTTGGTTTGTGTTTTTCAAGCATTTGTGAGATGGAGAAGCATGCTGATGGCTTTAATGTATTTAACTGCCTCAGTACAGTTGACTCTCAAAATCTCAGCTGAGCAGCAAAGCCAAGAGCCAGGCTCCAAGAGCATTCTCACTGCTCTCAGATCATACTGGAGATTTGGCTTTTTGTAAAAATCAATCTGAAGACTTTTTCATCTGAGGTCTGGCTGAGTTTGACCTATGTGATGGATGAGGTGTCTGACCATGAAGCTTTCAAAGGGTCTGGCATAACTATGGGAGCTTACAGCGTACAGTGGTACTGGGTTGGAGGTTTCCAGTTGGGAGCTGGCTGATACGTAGGAGCCTCTCGGCTGGGGTAAGGGACCAATAAGCAGGGACTCCTATTCTCTCTGGTTTGTGCATCTGTAATCTGAGCTATATTCAGAGAACCAAAGGTACTGGAGACATCTGCAAGATTATTTAGGAGCTTCTCAGAAACCCGATGCTATAAGAAAATCAGCTGGAAATCTCTTTTCTTAAAAAAAAAAAAAAGAAAAAAAAAAAAAAAGGCAGGGGATTGCAGGTCAAAAGTGCAGCGTCATAATAGCCAGCAGAGTGTCCAGGAAAGGGAAAGTGAGGACAGCCTAGGAACAGCTCTTATAAAGCAACACGAGAGGGAATCCCCTGAGCTCCAATTTACATAAGGAAATTCCAGAAGGCAGGAAGCCCCAGTGAGAAATAGGGCTTTTGAGGATTTCTGTGGTCACCTAGGGTGACTTGATGTTTTAAGTACTGATGGTGATTGAGGTGAATCACCCCAGGCAGAAGGAGAATGAAAGCTCCACAGTCATGTGGACCACATCCTGGCCTCTTGAATCCAGCTGGAAATAATCTACTTCTTGCACTTCCAGAGAGTCCCAGTTATTGTCAGTTTTTCTTTCCTAACAGTGCTTCAGAGGCATCATCAGGTGTCATGGTGGCTTTAAGCTTACACCGACCACACCAGAAAACAACTTCTGAGTAACCAGGATATGGTAGAAAAGTTCCAACCCCTGGCTTTGAACAGGTGAATAAGTGCTTTATGGCCTGTGCTATGCACATCCTACCCCATCCTACTCATATCCACGCTAAGCAACATGCACCATTTCCCTTTTTTCACTTATTTATCTTTGTGCCTTTTTATTGGGGTGTTTTCTCTGCTGCTTGGTTACATATTTGTGTTGGACTGTGAATAATTGTCATGGTTGGTTTCTTGCTTGTTTGGCATAATTGGTCTCCATTTAAAAAAAAATAAAATGCATGTAAGGAAGAACTAAGGTGACTGCAGAGCAGGTTGTTTTTCATGTCCTCATTTTCACTTGCTGTTTGACTTTGGTCTGCCTTGAAGGGCCAGTTGCCAGTGATTGTATCTGCACACACACACGTACACACACAGATACAATGAACTCTTTCATAGTCGGGCCTTACAAGTAAATGGAGGGTGCTTATGTTCATACAGTTAGTTTGGATTCGTTCATACACGCTTTGAATGCTGCCTGTAAGCTGCTTCATTACCTCAGATGTCACACAACATCCCTCTGACATCCGATAGTTAAGTACCAAGCTGCTGAAGCATCTCTGTGTGAAGTGGATTTCAGAGTCTTTGCAAAAGAGGTTTTTGCTGAAAAATTCCATAGAAGTATGCTCCAGTAAATACTACTGTTAGTTCAGGTAAAAGTATGAAAGGCTTCACTTAATAGTATTGCAGAAGTCATGTAGTAGTGAAAAATGTAGGAGTCCAAGAAGTTGTTTACAGCAGCTTTTTTCAGCAGGTTGAAAGCTAAAAAGTATTAAAAAAAAATTGCACATAAATACTCCTGTATATATATTTTATTGTGAAAGACTTCAAGAAAGATCAAATTCAACACAAATTTCATTATTTAGATTAAAATGTCAATTTACAAGCGATATTGTAGACAAATCATACCATTGTGGAAAGACAGGGCCTCTCTTGCTTGCCATGTTTCTCCAAATTACTTGCAGTGAGTTGCAGACACGTATAAGCAACGCCCAACGTAATAATTTTCAAGGTACAGTGCAAAACACAAATTTTATAACTAATAATCACAAAAGGCTGGCCTGGGGAGTGAGAAATTACCTAGCTATAGGGTTAGCTGAGGACATAATTGCCAGGCATGCTATCATACTAGTAAAATGCCTGTATGGAATAGAATGATTTGAATTTGCATATTTGACGCTGTTTATTTTCTCGTTCCCTAAAGCATCGAGGATAGACATTTCATATCAGCCAAATCTCATAAAACTGGCTCCTGCCTTGCACTGGCATGCTGTAAAACATGTATTTTAAACCCTACCAGCAGTCTCCCTTCTGCTCTGTAAGTACAATGCCAGTTGCCACCGGTCAGCCTGATCTTGCCCACTCGCAGAGTGGTTGCTGAGTAGGAGGAAGGCCAGCAGCTGGGGTAGGCCTGTGCCCAGCCCAGAGCCAAGATAACATTGCTGTGAATTTTTTTAAGTGTAGTGGCTGATCTGACTAAAGCTATCTGGAGGCACAGTCATGCAACTTCTATTCATATTGAAGATACATACAGGGTGTGTATATTTAATGCTTGTGAATCTAAGGGCTGTGATCTCATACTCTGCCTGGCCGCTTGGGAACAGGAGATCACTGATGGTTAAAATCATAGGGTAATGAGTGTGAGGTGATAAGAAAATGTGGAGGAAACATATATTCATTACATGAACAAATATGCTAGGAACAAAGTTCCAGTTGCTCAAAAAGTTAGTTATTTAAATCTAAGCTGCCAAAATTCAAGTTTATTTCATTCTAGAGTACACTCATGTGCATCTGGATTCAGTTATCTAAATGTAGATCTTGTGTAATTTTAAATGCTTGTGAGACATACCACCTGCTGTTCCAAGAAACGTCAAATATTTTGCAAATCCAGTGTCATATGCAAGCCCCATGCTACCTCCAAATGGCTTGGAGTACTTAAGTTCTCTAAAAAAGCACCTGAACCTACAAGTATTCCTTGAATACTTTAAACAATTTCAACACCAAGGCCTAGTTGTCTTAATCCAAAGCTAAATCCTACTCCTAAAAGTCCATTCAAAAAAAACCAGACTTCAAAACTTCATCTCTGCAAGTGTCCATCACTATACTTGTGCTAACAGCTATCAGTATCACACTGGCTTAGTAACGATGAAGATTTCCGAGAGGAGTAGCAGGCTTGAACTAAGATGGAAGACAGGGGACTTCATTATTCTTTGAAAATATGAAGGAGTTAGATTTTTGCTTCCTTGAATGGCTCAGGAAGAAAAGAGCCTCACAGCTCTTCAAATTTGGAAAGTGAAAAACATTGTTTTATATATAATGATGAATGGAACAACACTGTATTCTCACACATAATAAACTGTTTTCAGTTACTGAATCTAATCTGGAAGCTGGAGAAGTTACTGGAATCCTCTCTGGAACCTGTTTTCTTCTCATGCAGCATTTCATCCAGAAAGGATGAAAGACCTGCAAGACCTCCTTGAGCCTTGAGCTTCTTTCTGAAATACAGCAATTTGTGATTGATGGCAAAATGGAGGATAAGATTTTTCCTTGGAATAGGAACATCTGTTGCTACAATCTCATGGGCCACATTTGTATACAAAAGCAGTCACCCAGCCTTGCTGGAGCAGACCAGTCACCTGGGTGCAGCCAGATCCTAACAAATCTCATTATTGGTTCATTCAACCAGATACACAGATGAAAGAGTATTTCACACTGGTTTTTACCTTATTTGAGAACACTTCATTTTCTGATGTTACCATTTTAATTTAGGCCATTTAGTCTATAGTAACTGATGTTATTGATTATATGGAGTTAAACCTTTAACTAAAAAAACCATGTTTCTAGCTATGATGTATAGGGTATGTATTTTTATTTTGCGTGGTGTGTTTAGTAGGTGGCAGTCTGTCTCTTCCTCTCTAAATGTTCCTGATTTATTGTCATGGTAAAACTACACCTCTAATTTAGTAAAATGGAGGAAAAAATGTATTTTTTTTTCCTTTACAGGACTTTGGGATGGATGAAGCAGTTTATTGAAGTGTCTTAAAAAAACATTTCACATTGGGACAGAAAATAGAAAAGAAAGATTTAGCCTGTCGCAAAATTCAGGGGTGTTAACCCCTATATAATTATGTACCTATACAGACAAAATAATAAAAACCCAATATTTCCTAAGAAATCACCAGTGTGCTATATGGTTTCTAACAATGCATCTGAGGAAGCTGCACAGCCCCATTATCCAAATGTCTGCAAGCTTCACGATATTAAATGTTTTTTCTCATACCCTCCCTGTTAAGGAGAGAATGCCTCTAAGGAGAGAATGCAAACAGAGAACCAGAAAGGTGTTCAAAGCACTGCTGTACAAAGACCACTGCACTGAACATCTGAGCTTGTTTCTGAGTTTGTTCCAGCACACAGGCTGCTGTGGCTCAGCCCTGTGTGCTGTGCTCCTTTGCCCTCCCTGCCGCAGGGGCAAGAAGCACCCAGGAGAGGACACATCTGTCTAACACCATCAGCAGCCCCACAGACAGGTGTGCACCTGCTCAGCCCTGCTCATGCAGGCATCAGTCTCGACTAATTCTGAGCAATGCCAGTTGGCCCACACAAACCACCAGGACTGCAGAACTCAGCCAGGTTGCTCAGTGTCCCGGGGTCCCTCCAGGTGACAGTGCTATGCTCTGCACAGCCACCCTTCCTGACCTTGCAGGGGTGGTCAAGAGCTCTGTGGCTTGTGCCCCTAGGCACTGGCTGCCATAGCTAGTGGAGCTTTCTGGCATCTGTCTTAAATCTAAGCCAATTTTGCAGCAAATTAGACCCGTCTATCACACGGTATTGAGTTCAGCACAGAAAAAAAGCAGTATTTTCCAAAGCACAGCTAAAGAAAAAAAAGAGTACTGCAAGACTATAGATGTTAATCAGAAAGGGGGTGATCTGGTTTAATATTCCTCTCATCCTGATGAGATTCAGATTGTCCTTCCCAGGATATTGCACTCCTTGGCAGTCTACAGACAAGACTGTGGTGATGGTCATCTACTCTACAGGCAGAATGTGAAACTGATGGGAGCACAGAAAGCAGAAAAGTGTCTAAATCATCAGGCTACTATTTATAGGTGCATCCTCAGCAAGGAGAAAAGCTTTTTTCTTCTTCCTGCTTCCACATTGGTCTGTGCGCTTGATCCAATGACCTATAATGAGGTAAATTCAACACAACGTGGCAAGGGTTTCATGTTGTATGAGGCAGTCATGGCAAAGCGTAGAGTGGGGTGATGTTAATCAATAGTCACCATGACTCCTAAGTTGTTTCTCTCAGTCAGAGATTGGTGAGATTGGAGATTCGTGCTAAATTATTGCTAATAGTCCCTTCCCACGTGGAAGGAATGGGAGAGAGTTAAGACATATGAATGGGATGAGATCAATAGGTCAGAACATGAAGGCAGGTGCTGAGAATGCTGGAAGATGGAGCTACTGCTGCTGGTGGAGGTGGCACTGGACAAATAGGAAGTTGGAGCCAAGATGGAGCTGTGTCATGCAGGGTGTTTGCAGAGAGAGTGGGCTGTGCCAACATGAGGAACAGCGCAGCGGGGAAACATTTCTTTAGGTGAAAAATGAGAACAGTGACCTTTGCAGATGTCTGAAGAGACACCTAACATTTCTTTTATCTTTCTTTTTTAGTATATATAGCATTTTACCTGGGAGCTGCATGTCTCTCAGGCTGACCCATGTAGTGGTAGTGCTTCTGCTCTCTCCCCTCTGTGCTGGGTCACACGAAAAGGGAAGGACCTGTCCATGATGCTGCTATCCCATCTCTGGAGCCTTCCAGTGGTTTCTTGGCCTTCAGGACCTCACTACCAAGGCTGTTGCCCCAGCTTCTGTTTGTCTCTGCAGCTCACAGTCACTCTGAAGTCATGCAAGAAGCTTTGTCCCTGTGCCGAGGCAGTGCTGGGGGCAGCAGGGGCAGGTGGGCACCACACAAGGGCTCTTCAGCCTGTAGAGCTGGGTACGTCACAGGGCTGCATGAAACTGAAAGGAACTCTCATCTCCAGATAGAGGGATTTTCCTTGGACCTGCCCACATTTTAGCATATATAGAAGTCCTTCAAAACAGAGTCTCATCTTGGAAAGACTTAAAGAGGTTTCAGCAATCAAGGCAGGTGATGTTTAAGACTAATTATGTCCCTGCCAAACCATGCTGATGGTGCTAGTCATGTATTCCATATGATCTATTAAGAAAATGGAGTCAGTGAAATCAGTCAGTGAATCAAATGGTTAGTGCCCTTCTCTGGTAGAAAAACAACTCAAAAACATCCTGGCAAATATTATAAATGAATGGTCTCCCCTTAGTTCAGGGAATAGTGCAGGATATGCTGGTGTTTCTCTTTATATGGATAATATTTCTTGCTAAAATAAGAAACTTTAATAAGGGATTTTGGCAGTGTCCTGAGTTATAGTCAGCTGTCATTTATTATCTATGATCATAGCAGCATGACAAGTTTTTCTTGGCATTCTAGACATTTTCAGAGGACATTGGAAAGATATTTAAGTTGGGTGAGAGATACAGTACCAAACGAGAGTAGGACTACAAAATCTAGGCATTAAGGGCAGGGATGTGTGTGATGACTAGAAGCTCTTATCTCTAAACTGCCAGTGATTGGTTAAACAAAATTTAAGCCAGTTTTCTCCTGGTTGATGGGCAGCAAAACCTTCCTTTTGGTGATCACCGAAGCCTGAATGAGCAACATGATAATGGGTCATCCTGCCAGTTATTCAAACCATGCTAAATAAAAAAAAATGCAAAGCTGAATTGTAATAAAGCATTAGGACTTGACATGAGGATACCATTTATGTAAAGAATAAACAGAGTAGCTGGTTTAGGAAAGTTACATAAGTAGTATTTTTCCTTACCATCACACTTGAAATAGTTACAATACCTCTATTAAAATATGTCAGATCAACTATTTTGAATTGCTGAGTTATAGAATAGACTTGATTGGGATTTATTGTCTCAGGTGACCTGCTATGACTGTTTATTTGTACTATGTTTCTTAAATAGTCAATTATAAAAAATAATTAAATTTCATGATTTGCAAATAATTTAATACAAAGAAGCACTACATTTACTTCAGTAATGTTACCTCAGTTTTCAATGCTTACTAGGAAATTTGATTTCAGTATCTACTTTTATGCCCCCTCTTTAAAAAATGCATCTGTAAAAAACATTGAGGGACTAAATCAAGTATTCATACAGAATCACCATATGGATAAGTTTGGAAGGGACCACAGTGAAGTCATCTGGTTCAACCCCCCCACTCAAGCAGGGTCATCCCAGAGCACACTGCACAGGATTGTGTTCAGATGGTTCTTGGATATCTCCAGTGAGGGAGACTCCAGTAGATTCAGTAGTGAGCAGTAACAGAAGCAGTAAGTCAGACATAACAAACTCAGCATTTAATTTCTGGCTCTTGAACTTTAACCTGGCACCATCGAGGCAAGACAAAATTTTGCAGTGGTGGACTCTCAGGAGAGCCTTAAACTAGCTCTGAGCCATAGCTTTGTCTACAGCCCCACTAGGTACAGATGTTGACTTGGCCATAGAAGTAGTGAACACTGCTCTGAGCCTGAGCTAACCCTGCCTGTAGCCTGGTTTCAGGGCTGCACAGCCAGCAGTGCTGGTGCTGTCTTGCCTGTGAGGATCAGCTGCACAACAGCTGTGTGCTGAGTGTCCTGACAGACTGCCAGCATATCCTGGGTGCCCCACTGGCCTCAGACCCTGCTGCTGCAAGTCTGCACAGCTCCACTTGCCTCTGGGCTGTGGGTCAAAGAATGGACAAGAAAGAGGGATTTGCTGGGCTTTGTTTTGTTTTGTTGCCAATGCTCTTTGAAGGTTTTGTAGACAATGCACCCTTAGCTTCTGGAGAGCAGTGATGAAGGACACCTCCTGTATGTCGATACTGACCTTCCTATGTGGTCATTAATTAACACACTAGCTGTTCTCCCTTGCCTTACAATTTGGTTAGTCAGAGATTTTTAAAAATAGATCCTCTTCATAACCACAGTGCATCAGAGAAGAGTCACTGCCTTCCTTCTTTCAACTTTGAATGAATCACAGACTTAATCTTGGACACCTAGAAAGCTGTATTCCTAAATACCAGGCAGCTATTTAAAACCCGTGATCAGATGTCATTATGTCCTGATGGAGGTTGTATGGCTCTGAAATGTTGAAAAAATGCACTATTTGAAAATAAAAGCAAGTTATAACACACCAGACTGCAAGCATCTGTACTGTGAAGGCTGGATGCAAAGCTTAGAAAAGAATAGAGTGGAATTACATGCTGACAGTTCTCAGGCATTTTTATTCAAATGTTTCATTTAAGATGATTTAAGACCTCAGTGAGCAATGCTAGCAAAATAAATAAATAAATGCTGACAGTCTATGAGGATGCCACTATCGTGGGAGAATGATGAACAATTACCAACATATCACCCTCCCTGGGGTCCCAGCTTGTCCACTGCCCTTGTGAGACAGACTCTGTGGATTTCTGAATTGGTATCAAAGCTTAGGCACCGACTCCTGATGGTGTACAGATGTGACATCCCTAAACACTTGCAAGTGTGCCTACGTTAGCACATGCAGATGTGCACGTTCCCATGCCTCTGTGGTTAATCCTGTGGCCTGAGTAGTGAGACACTTAATCTGTATGTAAGACATTTCTTTTGATCTCTCCTCAGAGTTTGTAAGTCCTTAATACCACTGAAGTAATTAAGAGAGTCCCGTGCCTTCACACCTAGGGAAAAAATATGGAAGAAGGGGATCTGAATACCAAGCACAGACTTGAACCTGCTGTTGCCTATGGGTGTCCTAGTTGAGTATTATCTTTTAGCTTAAGCAAACCCACCATCACAGCAATGGGTTGAAACTATCCCAGTTCTGTATTATCTCTCCCATTTTTTCCTCTACTGACAGTAATAAGCAATTTAACAAAACCTGCAATATCTCCTATCATCAAAACCAGTCACTGCCATAGGAGTTCATGCAGCACTGGTGTAAAGGGAAGGACACAAGCAGATCAGTAATCATAAAGGATGGACCTTCCAGGTTTGCATTTTTTGAATGTTTTCTTTCTTACCATTACAATATCCATTAAGTTGGTAATAATGTACACTACAGCTTCTGGACCAAGCAAAGTAGTGGTCTTTTAGATTGCAAGGCCTTGAAGTGCTCGTGTGTCCTTCTGAAATAGGATACAGGAGAGCAATTGCTTTATTTGAGTTTATTAAATCACCTGGTCTGACAGATGAGTTAAAAACTAGAACATTTTCCTTTCTTAGTCAGGAAAAATCCACACCTAATCTTTGATGTTCTTTGTTATGACCAAACTAAGGTGTGACAGGTTACTGTAGATTTTTAGGTTCTGTGCTTTGGCCTCTTCTTATGTGCTCCCTGTGCTCCAAAACTGAAAAGCAGATGTAAACTTGTTGGGTCAGGGATCACGTCTTCAGTTTAAAGTGTAGTACAGTGGCACCTGTGAGACACACTTACAAAGTACAACAGTAATAATAGCTGACATTCCAGAAACTTAACAGGAGTCAACCAGATTTCCTTTTCCACATATTCCCCTCCTTCTCCTGTTTTTACTTTTGAAATGTTTGAGTTAATTCCTGACATAATGCAAAAATAATCCTGGGTTGATAAGAGAAACAACTTCTGGATTTGTGAGAAAGTCGTGGAGTAATTAATGAGAAATCTTTTAGAAAAGACCTCATCATACTTCTGCTCTTTGGCACTGTGCATCTAGAAGCTGTTTGTTTTCTCTACAGTAATCAGGGATACATGACTTTCATTTCAGTAGTTTTCATGTAACCATTTCAGTTAATATAAGAGAAAAAGACATTTGTCAGTCTCAGTCCCAGTGTGAAAATAGAGATTTTCAATTTGTAAATTTATTTAGATAATCTGGGACTCACTCCCTTTTATAAAAACTTATCAGTCTGTCCCAGTGCCTAAAACTAATACACATCCAGTCAAATACATTTCTCTAAGGATATGGAAATTTCATGGATTTTAACTAAGTAGGTTCAAAACATTTTAGTTAAATTACTGTAATCTCTGTGCACCACCTTCATTCACAGGGTTAATCTAGATGACTTTTATGGAAACTTTGCTTCATCTTTTACTTTTCTACTAAGCCAGCAGAAATCAGTAGCTTCATTTTGAGGTGACTCAACAAAAATCAGACAGCGTTAAAGAGTGGGAGCAAATCCTCATTTGCATGAACGTAAACATGTGTCCTGAAATAAAGCAAAAATGACATAAAACTTCACTAGCTTGTTGCTGTGACATCAGGAGGTTGCAGCACCCAGCCTTCTCACAGGAATAATAGTCTTCCTGGTGGCTTTTCATAGAGGGCTTTCTTCAAGAACCTGTCTAAGATGAGGCAAAGAGAAGATGGTGTTGACACCTAGCCATGGGCAAACCCTAAGGTATTTGGGTCCCTGATTCATGCATGGAAACTCAGTATCAGACAGTGATTACCCAGGCTGACGTGTGCTGTACCTCATGGCTTTACACAAACAGTCTGTTGTTCTGAAGGGGGTTGACAGGTTGTTGATTTCAGGATGCCTGATCCCAGTTTAAGTTAAAACTGGATTCTTTAATCGGTACCTGTTGAAGAAAAGTTTCCATATGAAATTAGAAAAAACAGATCTACTGAGGTATGTTACTTGCCATTTGACACCTTTCAGATCCTATCTCCCAAAACGTCACCTGTCAAAGGTTAGGCAGCTGAAGGAAGACAGGCAGCAGAGACAGCACTAATCCAGTCATGGGAAGGCACACACCAGTGGAGGACTTTCTGCAGTGGCTTTTTATAACCACTTTCTCTTGAAGATGGTTCACATGCCCCACATGAAAAAAACTGCATGTGTTTGAGGTGTCAAAAACAATGGAAAGACCAAAAACTATTCTTGGTGCAAATTCTTCTACTGATTTCTGTAGTATTCTGGGAGAATCGCCTGACTCCAGGGGTAAAAGAGTCGGCTATCTACCTTGGAACTTGTATTTGAAATCACTATTGTATACACAGGAAATGCAGAGAATAACAGCAAGATTAGCAATAGAAATAATTTCAGTATGGTATCATATAAAGGACTTTGGACACTGGTAAGACTTTGATTTCCCCTATTGTAAACAGGATCACTGAGGAACTTCAGAGTATTTTGACCCAAGTGCTGAAAAGATGAGCTCAGATTTGGATCTAGCTTCTGTGTTTGGAGGTGAGAGTACATCCAGCTGCGTATTCCCACCTCCTCCTCCTTGTTTAAAGGTGAACGGGGTGCAGGCTGTAACCATTACCCCTTTGCCTGGCTACAGGAGCAGGAACCTTTGGGGTAAGGAGAGAGTAGAAGACTCCATGTGATAAACAGCTTAGCTCAACTCATGGCCTTTGAGCATTTCTTTCAGAGTCCTAAATTTAGATATTTAAACATTTGAGAAGGGTAAGTTGATGAAATGTAATGACCTGTAATCTGTCAGAGTACAGGCTAGGTAATCTGGCCTTTTCTTTAGAACAAGAGAAGTTACAAACTCTGCATGAATTCATTTTTATTATCTTTCAAGTGAATGGTTTAGATTTTTTCTGGGCTCTGCTTCTGATTCCCAAAAAGTGTGTATGTCTTTGGTAGGGAAGTGATGTGATAGAGTTTGGCTTATGTGCGTCTGGAGGGTGGATCTCTTTTGTGCTTATAAAGTACAAGTGGGATGCAGAATTTTCATGTATTTCATAACTTTATCAGCCAGAGAGAGAGAGAAGGAAACACCCAAAATAAAATATGGATTTCCCCCCCAAGGATTTGCTAGAGCTAACATACTATTTTAAACACTAAAATGGGGTTTTTTTGTGCTTTTCTGATCACTGGTTAGAAACGAATACTAACTATAGCCAAATATATAACTGATAATGTCTACAGTAAGAAAATCTAGAACAAGGGACACAGAATCAGTTTGGACTCACAGAAGACTGATGTGCAAGATTCCCGAGTTCCTTCTGCAAAACCCAGTGACGATGCCCACCCTGAAGGAATTCCATCACTTGGGCTGTGATCATCCTGAAAGCTGCTCAAGCTCTATCCTACGTGCATCATCACTTTTAGCTCCACAGAGGTGATCTTCTTGGTCTTATTTTAATTATGATATTTAACCAAAAGAGATTTAAACACTAACTTAAAGGGGATTCATTCCTTATTTGGCCCTAAAATGGAAGAACTAGCGTGGTTTCACACAAAATTTTAGTTATATCACATCCTAAATGTGGCATATGTTGAGAAGTGGTGAATGAAGTCAAATAAACTACAGGGAAAAAAAAAATCTTCCTATAATTAGAGACAGACTGCAAAAAAATTCCATCACACAAATAAAACATAAATGCTAAGTGAAACAATATCATCAGGTTTAATGATTTATAACCTATTATTTTATACACATCCCATAACATCAAAACTACTGCACATATTTAAAAGGAAAAGAAGAAAAAATTTATAAAAATATTAGTGATTAAATAGCATAGACAGTGCTTTTTTAGTGCCAGAGATCTCTCTTTGGTATTTTTTCTCTCTGGTGTTCATGCCTGTTTTTGCTTTTAAAGCTATCCTTGTATTTCAGTTTTAGCCTTGCAAAAGTACAGACTTCAGAGCAAACACCAACACATAGAAGTGCTTTGGTAGGGTTGTTTTGCTTTCTGTGACAAGATTTAGATAATATACTTTAGGTAATTTTAATATTTTTTTTTAAATTTTCTGCCTGGTTTAGTGTTTTCATTCTTCTCAACACTTAAATAAACCTTCACTTTATTTACCCCTATGACCCTTACATTCCCTTGATGAAACTGAATTTTTGCTGTGTACAATCTGCTGGGGGCAAAATCATTGCTCTTATGAAATCAGTGGTTACCCCAAATTTAAATTAAAATAGTTATTTCTGAAACTCTTAGGAGACACTCTTGTCTTGCAATGAACTGAAATAATTTAAATTGTGATTGTGAATGCCAGCCTCCATGCTGCCTCAAAATCAGTTTAATGTTCTTCTAATATTAATGTTTACTATTAAACATATAAATTCTATCACTTCTTCCAGTGTGAAGCCAAAATAAAGCAGACCAGACCCATTTATCCTTTCACTGCTGTTTTGAACTTTTGGCTTGCTGTGCTGAAGAAAAAATGTACAGTTTTCTTTCAAACATGAAGTTTAATGTGATCTTTGATCTTTGCACTTCAAAAAGGCTTTTTTTTTTGCCTGGAACAGTCTTTCACAGATGAGTTATAAATCCCTGAAAACAGAAATTTATAATGGAAAAGCTGTCACCACATTAATTATGATAGCATAAATGCAGTGCTGCTTCTATAGTAAGTCACTGCTTAAAAATAAAAACAAGGAAAAGATGTTCTGACATAAAGTCTACCCTCACAGTACTCGATGTCAAATGTTCAATGTTTAGTTAACTGTGTTTTTAAAAAGTGATTGCTATAGTGTATTCCTTTGCTTTTTTTTTTTTTTTCTTTTGAGAACATTAATCTGTTGGTATATAAAAGATTACATTTCCACTGACAGATAGGAGCTGGAAAAGAGCAAAGATTACATATATCAAAGAGCTTCATTGCATGATAAAAAATATCTTGGGTGTTTACTTAGAAAAGCCATTAACTGGTTTACTTTTTTTTTTGTTTTTTGAGCTTGCATTCTTTGTCAGCAGTTTGGATTCAGAGACTCTAAATTTAAAATTTTATATCGATCTCTTGTAGTTCTTGGCTTCCCTCTGACTGCTTCTGAACTTATGCTGACTCTTAGTGCTTTAAATGAATTTGGAGGAGTGAAGTCACTTAAACATAATTTAAATGATCTCATATGGTAAACTTAGTAGACATTTAATAGATTGTGTGCTTTTTCTTGGTGATACTGAGAGCATATATTGTCGTATATTAGTATGTATCTATTTGGCACAGGGAAAAAGCATAAATCGTGGAACAGTACAAATTTCATGATGACGATCTTCCAGGAAATATCTAAAGAAAATTCTAAAGGAAAAATTGTCTGGTGATACAGCATGCTGTGATGTAAGGTCTTCTGGACTTCAAAAGGCACACAAAAAGCATAACAAATAAAAAATGCTTATGAAGGGGAAATAGATAACTTTGGTGCTACAAAGTACTATCGTAAAGCTGACACTGCAATCCAAAGATTTTGGCCTTGGCTGCAGTATTTGTGAACCACTGAATTTTAACTGCACACAGCATTATGTATTTTACCCTTTGCATGGCTCAGAACGTGACAGAAGGATCTTTTAACATGACTGAAGATAAACCAATACAGAGAAGTAGCTGTAGCAGTCCCACTGAGGTATCTGTTAAGAAGCTAGGTGCAACACAGAAAAAAAGGCTTCATTTTTTTTTGTTTGTTTTGCATTCTCCCAGACTGCTCTCTGTGAAGTCTTCTGTGCCATTCTCTTTCTGCATAATTGTGTCATAATCATCTTTTCTATTTCCAGCTCTTGTTTTAAAACACATTTCTTCCTAACAGACTGCTGAACATTAAACCTTCCGTGGAAAGATGTGATTGTAGTAATCTTCAGAGAGAGCAGCCCTTCTCATTACTGATCCTGGGTGATATTATGGGATCTGGCATTGCTGCAAAACATGTTCATCTCATTCCAAGTATTGTGCATGTAAAAATTTAAGTGTTTTCATCATAATCATCTAATTTATGCTACATTTTGACTGGTCCTCATTTTCTCTTCCTTATGTTATAACACACAGACCAGCCAAAAATAACAGTGTGAAAAATGCTATTACTAGTGGTCCTGGTCACAAACCAGCATAGGCAAAACATGATGCTTTCCTGTCATTGCACACAAAGCAGCAAAATCCTAGAGCCCTCTGCAGAATTCCTTCGTTCTCCCGTGGCACTGGAGATCTGAGTGATATCTCTCATCTTGGGATCCTGCCGCGCTATTGCCTCTGACAGCGTGCAATGTGCTGGCAGCACAACCAAATGATAAATACCTTAACATCCAGTGCTTTAATATTTCTGGTGTTTTTGAGGTTGGAATTAGGCCTTGCTCAGGTACTTGGGTATTTTTCTCACTAAAGATAATAGGTACCCATAACTCGGAGCAATCGATGCACAACAATACTCCTTTGAAGACAGGGCAGTTTATAGGCTTCAAATAAGTTAAACTTTGAGCTGATGACTGTAGGGAAGCCAAATAAAATCTGAGTTTCTTTGCATTTGCTAGGATTTAACCTTTAGTTAACTAATTCAAAATGAGGACCCACCTTTTGCTTTTTTTTTTCTCTTTTCCCTTTTTATTTCCTTAATGAAGGCAAGACCTTGCATCTGACATACCAAAGCAAAAGAACATTTAATTCAGGATCCAGATTTTGCAATTTGGGCCCATCTGTGATAAGAACAGAGTGTGAACTCATGGAAATGCTTGTGTGAATTTTTAATAAATTGTCACTACCCATTTTGAATACAAGGTAGAAAACTGCACATAAATGCAGCAAGGAACTGCCAAACAGGAGCGGTGCTTCCCCAGCAGAGCCCAGGCCAGCCCAGTGCTCTCCAGCAAGGTGCAGAATAACTCCCAACAGAAGCATTTGACTCCATTTCAGAGCTGCTGAAATGTTAATAATGGGCCATGGTCAGAAGCACTGAAGCCTCTTAAGGACAGGACACAGAACAGCAAACACTGAGAGAAGCATTTGTATTTAATCTGGTAACCTGATTGAAACTAGTTACCTGATTTTCAGAAAAAAAGATCCTATACTAACAAATGCAAACATCTGTAGTAGGTTCAGCATATGAAAAAGACACAAAGTTTAATAAAGTAGTTTTTTGCTGTTGTTGGTTTTTGTTGGTGGTTTTTTCCTGTCCTCAAATAATTTTCACTGATTTGTCTGTTTTTTCCAAGGAATTAAGAAAAGTTCATTTTAGGTCAAAGTCATTTTTATTTCATTATTTGGTCATTTTTTGGCAACCAAACAATACAAACAGATATTCACATAGCTTTGGCTTGTAGTTCTGGTGATGGCTGTTTTCCAAGATGTATTGGGGAAACTAGACTATTTATTAGGAAGGGAAGTATATTTGAGATTTCACAATTCTTTCTTATTTACCCTTGTATGCAGTTTTCAGAATTGCAAGGAAGGAAAAAATCTCTTTTTGCTTTGAACACACAAATTTGGACTTAGCACGCAATGTGAAGAATGAAAATTCCTTTTCTGGGTAGAGTTTGAGCACTCCTTTAGTAAATTTGGCGGACACACAGTAATAATCTATATTGTGTTAAGATATGCAAATAGTTTTCTATGGAAACTAGAAAAAGCTGCAAACTTTAAATCCCAGATGGAGTTCTTATTAAGGAAACGTCGTACTTTTGAAAATCCTATTTCTCCATCTGCTTATAATATCTTTGAAGTGTTTCTCTGTATAATTGTAATGATGATTTCTTTGGATCATATTCTTTATTGTTTATTGCATAACTCTACTCCTTCCTCAAAAATGCAAATGTTCACCTTACCAATCAGCAAGGACTTAATTCAATTTCCTCTTGCTCTGATCTGAGTGGGAAAATGTGCTACAGTTGTGGCATCCTGGCAAAAGCTCCACTAAAGGAGCTCCATGGGTGGTTTGAAACTCCCTTCTTCCTCACCCTCTGCAAAGAGAAGTTCTGTGCCAGGGACCCTCTCCCGCCTTGGGGTCTGACTCATTCTGACTCACTGAGCTCAAGAAAGCAGTCAGTGTTACTCCTTTCTGGGAAAGTGCAAAGAAAAAGCAATTCTGCTCCAAATAAATGCAAATAAGTCAGCTGCAAGCATCTGGGGAAAAGCAGTTAGAGAAGTGAGAAATTACTTCTTGTCATCTCGTATTCAACTGAAGTGTAATTTTGATCGTTATCTTATTTTTCTTTCCTGATGGAGGGAATGAAGTTCATAGGTTGTGAATCCAAGCTCGGTACAGGAGTTGGGTAAATAATAGGCCGCATTTAGTTAAATTTGTTTTTCAAGCTGTTGTTTGGAGGTGCTTATCTAGCCATTTCAGTTTAAGAGCATGAGCAATTTTATTGACTTTGGTACACTGTTCAAGTGCATTGGCTTAAGCCTCGGGTGATTTACTGGGGGAAATGTTGCAGTTTCTTGAAGAATACTCTGGCTTCTCACCTGATTTTCTTGTGCGCTCCTGGGAAGATACTACAGAAGCTAGAGGTTCACCCCGCAGATATAAAAAAAGCCAAATCAGTCTTTACTAGAAACTGCTTACACTAGGAGAACGGCTTTTAGCTGCCAACATCACAGAGCTGTGTTGATGAAATACCTGCACCTGCCCTGGGAGCAGTGATGGAGGAGCAGCAGGAGGGTGTGTGCTGCTGAGAAGCCCTCTGCTTTTCCAGCTTCCACCGAGTGCACACAGGTGGTGCTGACTGTTCACTGGGGATTGCCACTTGGAACTGGATCTCAAAATACTGTAGTTTTCTGGGTGTAAAAGGAATATTTCACACAAACATTGTAAGTCATGCAAACTCTTGTAGTAGCCAGATGGTGTCAGTCTTGTATTGAAGCTTTATAATTAGTCTCCCCTGGTGCTCAGTAGACTCTCATAAATTCTGCTGCTCACATATTTTTTTCACCTGTACTTGCCTAATAACAACACACACACAAAAAAAAAAGAAAAGGAGAGAAAGTAAAATGGGTGACTTGCCAAAATCTGCTATGAGCAGGTCACATAGACTCTCCTTGAACTGCAGTGAACTTTTGCAGGTGAGTGCAAAATCTGCATTCCACTTAAATCTAAGAGCTCCTCTCTGAAAAATTACCTGATCTGTATGTCTTGGTTTTTCTGTCAGCATAAACGACTCCTGCAGAAATGGTTATCAGCAAGAGACACAGAAAATAAAGAGTGCCTGCAAGACTTTAAATGGATTAAACCCACCCAGAATGAGAAAAACAGACAGCAGTGAATGACAGGCCATTTTAAGCCAGGCACCATTACCATCACCACCACCACCAAAAAAACCCCATAATATGTAGAGCTGCAATTTGTCACTAAAATGGTAACTATTATATAATCCATTAGTTAATGCTAACATTATGGGTTTTTGGAGGAGCTGTAAAGCCAAGTTCTTGGCCACTCTTAACTTCCAGAAGTGCTTTGGCACTTTGGCCAGGAGCTAGGGTGTTAACACAAGAACTCTGTCCAAATTCCATGTGGGTAACTATATTTTGTCTAGCTGACATTTGCATGTAGTTTAGTTAGATACATTATTATTCCTTTCTTGTCTCAGACTGTAGTACATAGATGCTGTATTAAGAGCTGCTGCTGCCTTGCCAGAGGTTTTAATAATCCAGGGACCAGTGAAGAGATTCCTGTTAGCACCAGAGCAGGGATTTCTCTGGTGGTCAGTGTTCTGGGAGTTTGGAGTGAAAGCACTCTATAAACAAATGTTCATAACCAAAGCTCTGTTTTAAATATCACAGATACCCTGAAATTCTTGGCATTTGCTAGTGATGCTGAAATCCTGAAACTGCTGGCAATACTAAGGAAACTGGTTAGCATCCCAGCTGGGCCCTGATGAAAAAAGCAAGAAAATTGGTAAGAAGGCTCAAGAAATATATGTTGTGTGTCTTTTTCTTAGTTGAATTTAAACTAATTATTTTCAAAACTATTTAGCAGGCTATCAAAAGTCTGTGCACTGCATTAAATCTGAACACATTCTTTCTCCAGAAGCAGACTTTACAGTGTCCCTTGGCATTCTCCCATGGGATTGGGTATAGTCTTTTGCTGTGACACCCTTGATGTTTTTTGGACAGGATATTTTGGAAGGAGTCTTTAGGAAATTGGCACCATCTTCTCTGGAAGGTTACTCCCCCACTGGATCCTCTGGAACAGGAGTATTTTGTTGTCTATCTTTTATGTACATCTTAAATATTGTAACTGGGACTGTTTCATGGAAAGTCAATCACATTGGTGGCCAAAGCTCCTCTGAGTGCAGTAATGCAGGACTTTTGTGGGGCAGTCCAGTCTGCACTGCAGTGATCGGACGGAGGAGAAGCTGCCCATGGCAGGTAACAGAGGGTGACCACAGGTCAGTGCCATTACTGCTGAGTCCTGCAGTCTCTCCTGCTCTTTTGGCCTTCTGAAGGGCCATGAGTGCATCAGTAAAAGGATCACAGCTGCAGTGAGGGCTGGGGGCTCTCCTGCGGCAGCCCAGCCTATGGCGTGTGTTTGACTGGCCCATCCAGAACTCTACCAAAAAGTACCTGGCCTTGTGTCCAGGGATAGAGTGATCCTGGAACTGTTCTCCCTCTGTGACATCAAGGGTGGAACTACTCTGCTGTGGAGGGGCAGAGAGCTATGCTGAGTGGACGTGACCTCTCCAGAGCTGGTTATGTCTTAATTCTGGGAGCAGAAAGAGAACTGGCATTGAAACCAAGCTGTGAACATCAAATTCTTGTGGTTGTGTCCTGTGTCTCAGGATTGTACTTGTTTCTGTTCACAAGAAGCTATTTCAGTCCTTGGAAACCAAGACAAGTGGGGCAGAGGAAGACACAGCAAAATTTTTCCTGGCTCATGGATTACATACCCTGTTCTGCCTGACACAGCTAGCCGTATGAGAGACTACAGCATCTGGCTGGTTTCTGCAGGAAAGCTGAGGTCTCTCAGCTCTGTCTAACAGCCAGGGATTTCAGGACCTTTTTGTGACTGAATAGGCCATTCTGCTCTGCTCTGCTCTCACAGCTTGAATTCACGGAGACAGACGACCCCTCTGAAACCTTGCAGTTGCTTTCCTCCTCCTGCTGAAGAAAACCTCTTCACTAGTCTGGATTTAGCTTTCTTATTTTATGCCTCTGGAAAAAATGGTGACATGTCTCTCTTCACATCCTGATATCAGTGGGGACTTCCATTCACTGACAATTCATAGGCAGCATCAGTGTGTGCAGCATGGGAGCCAGAGAGAAAGCTGTTTTTTTCCAGTTCTCCCTGTTCTATCTTGCCTCTATGAAGTAGGTTGTTCTTTTCCAGTAGCAATGACCTTCATTCCCCCCGTACTTCTTTCCTAAAAACATTATACCAGGCTTGGCATTCTGTTACTTAGTCTTCTGTCCCATTAAAAGTATGATGAAACAAGAAGTGAAAGCTGGTACTGTGTTGTACATAGAAAAAAAAAGTGATACTTTATTAATTTGGTGATGCAAAGTGTCACTTCCAGTGGGTAGCTCTCAGTTCATCATGCTTGTTGCCATGCAGAATCTGGAGAAACACTGGCTCTCACACAAATGAGTTTTACGTGTTTTTTATGTGTTATAAAGAACAACTTGTTTCCAAGTGGAAGCAAATACAAAGAAAACCTATTATACAGAATGAAAATTTGATGATTCTGATTTTCCCTTTTGCTCTATTAGAGTTTGATTTTTTTTCTTTTTGATTTGTTCTCCCAGGAGTGAAACTCTAAAATCTAGTAGTACCCTAGTTGTGGTTTTGGTGTCTGTGTAAGGGTCTTAAGAAACCTTTGTCTTTCTGGATTACTTTTTTCATTCATTCATAAGCCTAAAAAAAAGGTCTTCCCAAGTACTTTGTAGTCCTGAAACCAGGCTGGATTTAAGCAAAAAGGTGCATTCTGTTTCTGCCTTATTGTGATGCAGCTCCACAGGACCTCCTTTCACTTTCACAGAGTTTATCTGGATCCGCATAAGTGTAAATCAGACCAGAATTTGGCCACTAAGAATGAAGCTGATTTATACATTGGCATTAGTGATCTCACTGTACTTGGAGATTCAGCCAGCTGTCTTCCAGCTTAATCTCCTTTTAGTACTTTTTCCTGTATTCCCTGGTGGCAATATGGGTTGACACGATGAGTTGCTTTACCCAGCAATGCAGGATATAGAGGGACAGAAAACACTGAAACACTGCGACAGTGCTGGCTAGTGCTGACGATAAAAGTCCCACCCACACCCTGCAAGTGCCTGAATCACTGAAGACATAAGACATTTTCCAATTAACAAGGCCTTCTACGCCCTTGTTATTGACAATGTTGTAGAAAAAGGAAATTAGCAAATTGAAAACAAGGGCCCTTCCCTGATTAAGCTCTTTCTTATCACAGGACATGCCACACTTAGCCCCTGTTGCATCCCAGCTCACTTTTGGCTTTCACAAGTCAGAATGAGCTTATCTGTGATTTTTTCATGTTTACCCAAGCTCTCAGCTTGATAGTGATGCACGACTAATACTTGGGTGGTACCACATTCCAGAAGATTTGTAAAGTAAATGACAGAGAGAGAGAGAGAATTTTATTTCTATGAAGTTAGTTCTGGAGTTTTCCTTTCCACAGCCATTGCTATAAAATCTGCAGGCAGCAACTTCAGCCCCATTTGCAGCCCTCTGTGTTCTGCTGGCAGTGTAGAGGGTGCAGAGGCTGCCATGAGCAGCTGCTGGGGATTTTTTGTGGCTGCACTTTGCCATTTGGCTGCATTCTTTTGTGGACAGAGGAAGATTTGCCTGTATGTTCTGGGGCAGTTTCTCTACATGGTGAGGTGCACTGGCCATCCAGCATGGGTTAAGCTGCCCTGGGATGCATCCAGATCACACTGGGCATGGAATCAGTACAGAACAACCCCTCGAACGAGCAAGCTGCAGGAAGTTTCCTCTCCTCTGCTACTGCATAGCTCCCTTGAGTACTTGTTGGAAACAGCCAAGGAAAAAGCCTCATATCTTCTGTTACTATACTTGGAAGTACTTCCAAGAAAATGCAATTTTTCAGTCAATGACCTTAAATGACTGCAGTTTGGTTTATTTTTCAGTTTTTAAAGTAAGAAATCCAACTGGAATTGATGGTTTCTTTGGAAAAAAAAAGATACTTCATGTCTTCTCATGTTTTTATAAATTCTTTTGTTACATGTAATTTTTAGAGCCTTGGAATTGCCAGAAATCTTCAGGAAGACTGGACCTTTACAAAGATAGTGAATGATACAGTGTTTTTATTCTAAAACAATGAACATGTTTTTATTCTGAATTTCCTTTGTTATTTTTGGAAGACAAGGCAATGGACATGCATTTTGCTTGGTACTTACACAAAAAGCAAGAAAAGCATCCTTCCTTTGGTTATTTCCTTGTGATAGTGGTGCAAGGTATTTTAAGGTGAGGTTTTTTAAAAGTTATTTCTTGGTATCTCCCCTAATGGATGGGTTTTCCCACCTTCTAGGGATGGTTGAGCAGTAAAAACATGAACCAATAAGCTCACTTCTATTTTTATGAGATCTGAAAAGGGTAGAAGAAACTGTATACTCTCTATATCACACTGCCACTCATCACTTAGTCTTGCTGGTGAAGTCAGCACAGGAAACTTTTGCAGAAGAGGCCTCCTTTCCCACTCACAAGATAGGACATGCATGCAATGTAAATTCTCTTCACACAGTAATCCTGGGGTTCTCAGCTTGTTGACCAAGAAGTCTTCCTCTGGCTTGTCCTGTCACAATGTTTCCAGTGGCCCACTAGGCACAAATTCTTTCACACAATGTCTAAGGGAAGTAACCTCTGGCGTAGGCTCCGGGTGCCTTGGAGCACGTCAGCTGGTGTATGCCCTGATCCCAGCTCCAGAGACCTGCACCAGGTGGGGTTTATCCCAGGCAGAGTGGGTTACCCACCCTCAGTCACATTCGCCCTCTCATGGCACTGTTTCCATGCATTCCTCAGCGAGGTGTTTTGTGTAGCCTGCTCCCATATGGATGGTGTGGTTCTTCAAAAACTCTATTGCAAGAACACACAGCTATTTCATTTTCAGTATAACACCTTCCTTACAAACATACCAGCATCCCTTACTGTTTGGGTGAAAGGGAAAGACAGACATGAAGGTTATCCCACCAATCCCTGTCTGTCAGTACAAAACCCCAAAATTTAGAGTCTGTCACTCCAGTCCACGAGGTGATATTCATCAGTATTTTGTCCTCTCTCCAGTACACAGTGATGATGCTTGGTATCATATCCAAAGATCAGCTGTAGAGGAGGACTAGTATGGAACGTTGCAAATTTCCATGAGAAGAAAATACAAAGGACTTGCTCATGACAAATTGCTGGGCTACAGAGCTGTGGGATTCAGGCTAGATTACAGAAAGCAGAGTCAAACCAAAGACAGATGCACTGTCACTGCAGAGCTCCTGACAAACAAACAAACAAAAATCTGAAACTAACGGCCCGTTGTTTTATCATCCATGTCTGGAGTCACACAGCTCTACCTTTCAGCTGCATGGCTGGAAGAGTGGATCACATGCCTCCTGGAGAAGCAGTGTAAAATTGGGTGGAATAATGCAAACTGTGTGAAAGGGCAGGAGAGTATGTTTATTTGAAACAAATGAATAGCAATTCTGCATTAGTGAAGAGAGATGTTTGCTCTGCTAAGTGGTCTGGTTTGTGGGAATGCTGAGTTCTAAGTAATCCCTTTGAGCATCCCACCCCTCTATCTCCCTAAAGAACACCAAGAAATTCATTAGGCCAGATAAGCAAAAGGAACTAAGAGCTCATGGACAAGTGCTTGGCCTCCTGAATAGATACTTTAACTCACAGTTAGGCATTTAACTGCTGTGAAGAGACCTCCAAAATCACTCATACATTGAGTGCACTGCTACTCATCACTAACCAACAGAGCACGCTGAGGGTGGGGGCATGTCTAAATCTAGATCTTTATTCTGCTTTTCTAGAAATACAAACAAAATTGCTCTGGAGAGGAATACTTTTCTTTCTGCACATGGATAGAAGAGGAAGCACAGTAATATTTTTTGTATAATTCCATTCATTATAGCATAAGATAAAGGAGTAGAAGAATTTAGTGTTACAGTGATTATTTGGACAACTTCTTCTCCAGTGAAAGCCTTTCTGTTACTACTGCCTGCAGTATCAGGAAATGCTTTTCAATGAACCCAGTGCTGCATTTCCATGATTTGTTTGGTGTGAGAAAACTTAATGCTGGGATAGATATTTCTGACCTTCTTCTCTCCTTTGAGAGTGGATATTAAATTCCACCTATATCTATCTTAGCAACATGGTAGGTATTCAGAGCATCCCCTGAGACTTAGTGTGTGGTAGATCTCTGTCTCACAGGCTCTGAGAGGATGGGGTCCTGCTGCCATGTATGGACCATCATTTACCAATTATCCACACAGAAAACTACAGCAAAGATTATAATCACAAGCCATATGGCAAGAAGAGTTTTTATATCAGTGATAGGGACCCTACTACCTTCACTTCAGCATACTTTAGCAGGGTTTGTGATTAGCTCTTTCATCAGAAGCATCTCTCTGATTTATGTAACAGGTTATGGTGTCACGTTTTTCATACTCATTAGTAAAGTTCAATAATAGCATGCTGCAGCAGAGGGCACAGAAAATCTGATGACTGAAGTTCTTACTTGAGCAAATTTTAGCTTTCAAAAAAGAATTGTCTTTTAGGGCTCTGACACATTTATAAGTATTTCTCTCTCTTTCAAACCAAGGGTGATATTATTACCTAGAAAAATTGCAGTGTGGGGAAAAACGCAACTAAAAAATGAGATTGAATAGCATCTCTAGGAAAACTCAACCTATTCTTGTGTTTCTGTTTGCCATTAGCTAAAAAATATATTTTCAGCAAGGAGGTATATTTTCAACATAGTCCCTGCGATTCTCAAATTAGCAGTCATGGGATCATTACAATTAGAAAGGTGGAAGAAGTCAATGTGCTACTCTTCACACTGATGATGAAACTTTTGCTCTTAAACCAAATGCTCTGTCCTAATAAATGTCTATATGTCCCTGATACACCAGAAGGCAGCCACAATAACCAGAACAGTCAGGAAACAGCAGTGCTCTTAAAGCCTCTGTGAACAAGGGTAAGAAGCCTGAGTACAAGTAAGAGCAAAGAGATGAATAAGGGAGAAAATAAGGAAAAATGAGAGAACACAGAAATAAGGATGTAGAAAGATTGTTTTGTGTAAATTTAGTGCAAGTTTCAGTGCAAAATATGGGGACTGTAATAGAGGTTGACAAATGTTCAAATTATGAATCAGAATATTTAAGATGGCTTTTGTAATTCTTTCCCTTAGTACCAAGATGATAACAAAGTGATATTACTCTGAAATAGAGGTTGGATGGACTGGTAAACTAAGATACTTTTAGAAAGAATATTATTTAACTAAAAGAATATTATTTAACTGGAAACTTTTAAAAAGCATTTCTGCTTCTAAGTTCCCTGTTGTCAATCTCAACTGAAACAGTTCACATTTTAAAACATACAAACCAAAATTTATTTTAAATTATTCAAACAAGAATTTTGTCATTTGAGTTAATGTAACAAAAAGTGATTTCAGATTTTTGGCAGAAGGCCAGAAAGAATTATTTGAGTTTTACACACACATTTATCTGACATTTATAAATACCAGTGGAAATTTAACTATTTTGTAGGAAATTATATTATGTTGCATTCATGTGGTATTTTAAAATATGCCAATGGCTGTTGTAGAGCATTTAAGGACTTTTTAGGAATTCTGTCAATCTCAATTAAAAAAACCCAACACCCCCTCCCCCCAAAAAATTAAAAAATAATAAACCAAAATAAAATAAAGGATGGAACCACATTGGAGGCTGTTTTCAATTATAAAAAAATTGTTGACAGCTTGGTTCAGAAGGCCCTGTAGAAAAGCGTGAGCAATGCTTTTCAGTAGTTACTGAGTTTGCAGTTTCAGTAGATACTGAGGGTTCTGAGTCAGATCCGAATTTCCTGATGCAGAATCAGCTTTGCCATAAATTCAAACATATCAAGGTTCAAAAAGGTTTAGTGCTAAATCCAAACAGCAGAACAAAGAGCTGTCTTTAAATCTTAGAAAGCTCCTAACGTCTGTTTGATATCTCACAGTGCTGTCAATTAAAAGTGACTTCATAAAATGCACTAATATAAATGGTAAACTTTACAAACTAATGTAAAATCAGTGTAATGACAAAAGAACTGGGTGCTTTTTTACATGAAGGTTTAAATAATTCATTTTCTTCTTCCATTTTTGACATCTCAGCCCAGCTCAGGCAAAAGTGTGGGCCGAGAAGACAGCTACACTAGGTAGGCAGCCAATTAAAACAGGCTGTCATAAAAGAGCAGGATGATTTTTCAGGACAGGCATCGTTATTTTCTGAGCACCAATATAACTTCCTAAATGTCTCACAGATGCAGTCTGAAAGAAATCGCATCCCCCTCCCAGTAAAAATATCTTAGCCACCTCAAAAGAAGAGACCATCTGGAGGCTTACTCACTTCGGGGGATGCTGCGTTAATTGAGTGAAAGTCCAAATAACTCTTTAGGAGAGACATGCTGAGGAATAGCAGTAGAGTCTAAAGAGATTTAAAGTAATGTAACTCCAAAAGAATTTGCTTCAGTATTGCTGTTACTTAATCAGTTGTATTATCACTATACTTGGGAGGCCTAGGCATAAATGAGGGCTCGTTTTGAAGGACTGCAAAAAGGAATTTGCTGAGCACTGTTTTATGTATTTACACTAGAAATTCAGACAAAATCCAGTAATATTTCAATAACAAAATCAAACAGCAAAAGGAACGTGCTCATTCTTTTGTCCAAAGAAGTGACTCCATCTGCCCAGAGGAGTATCTAAGCTGTGATTGAAAGGTGCAGCACATGAATCCACCCAAGATACTTGGGAGTAATATAGGATCATCAGCACTCTGGTTCCAAGCTTTCCTGGCTGCCTTTTTTCTGGGTTTGCTGGTTGCTGCCGGGAACTGCTCTGCTTCTTTAGACATGTCTGCATGTTCAGAGCTGTCAGTTGTCTGATCAGTTTTGAGAGTTTTTTTAGTTCAAAGTGGTGATGCTGTGCTGAAGAGGTGCTGAGGCCTTCCAGTTAAGAAATCTCCAGTGTCATTTCGACAATCTACAGATCACTCCTCAGGCTGCTGTCTCCAGTCTGGAATCTCATCAACCCTGAGCATAGACTGTGTTTGCAATCTCTGTGCCAAGAACTGACAGGGTGAAAGCTAGAAGACTGTCTTGAGAAGAAATTCTTCTTACTGCCTGCTAGTGCAGGATCTGCAGTTTGGCATTTTCTTCTGTTTGTCCCCTTTTAATGCTACCTTGGCTTTTTGTGTAGTATGAAAAGAGTAAGTTTTACCACGTCACCTACATAATGCTCTTTTCTAGCCTGACACTCCTCTTTGATTCTTTCTTTGCACAACAATTCTTCTTTAATTGTTTTTTCCCTGGATAAGTTGAATTGACCCTGTTTCCAGTGACTGAAAATTTTCATGTCTCAGACCTTAGCCTTATCCTTTAAGCCCTTCCTTTTCCCACTGCTATAGTGGAATTACTTATTCACATCTATTTACTCTTTAATGGATCTGAGATTGTTAAAAATTGGGCAGACTGAGTCCTTCCCAGTTCATGTGAAATTCATACCAAAATAAATGTGATTTAGGAACCTAAGTATGTTTGAGGTTCTATGTCTATCTGTGTCTTATTGCTTTTGGGTGACATACAAAACTGGCTTAAGAAAATGGTCTTAAAACTATACTGTGATGACAAATTGGTTTTTGGTTTTGTTTTGGTTTTTTTTTAACAATCAGTTTCTTCCTGCAGATTGCAATAACCTAGCAGTTAGCAAGAATGGGCCTTGAGAGAGAAGCTCAGTTCTCTTTGCTGCCTGAGAACACTGAAACCAAAGACAGGTGTCAGCTCCTAGTGGTTACTGGAAGTGGGACTGTTCTTTCTAACATAAAGGTTGCAGCAAATAAAATCAAGGGTATTTTTCCTAGTGACAGAAGACTGACTCTGTAAAATGGATAGAGCAGTCAGAGCTTCCAAATGTAGGAAGAGAGTGCAAAGTGGTCCTGGGAGTTGAAACCCCTCTATTACTGCATTGGTTTTTTAGCGGTAAAATGCAAAGCCAGTGTTGCTCTAGACTTCTGGGTTTTGCAGCCTTCCAGTCTTTCTGGGATTGACAGAATTGCTTCTTAACTTGTTTGGCCCATTCAAAAAGGAAAACTGCTCAATTCCAGACATACATAGCCTATAGTACCTCTTGCTTCTCCCTTTCTATTCTTCAGACAGCTGACTTTTTTAACACTTGAATACTTTCAAGCAAGAACAGTGATGTCTCCTGTGTCCTGTACACTACCCAGTACATAGACAGTATGGTGGGAAACAAGCAGAATTAACTATACAGCTCAGAGAAAATCAAAGCACAACTTAGTTGAGGTCTGCAAGTGCACACTCCTGTCCCCCAGGCTGGGGAAACTGGAAAGTCCTGCTGTGTCCCTGTGTTCTGCTGAATGGCTGCCGTCCTAGTCTGTTGTCCAGGCTGAAGCACAATTTGGAGTACAATAACCTCTCCTTCCAAAGAAAACCTGAGTACACACATGGGAGATTACACATCAAGGTCCTTCCTGATCTGAAGACCAGAAACAAGACCATCCTTCCACCTAAACTCAAACTTTTATTTTAGTGATGGCCTAGTGAAGCTGAAGAGCTGTGGCACCATTCAAGATGTCCTATCAGGAGTTTTGGGTAGCTGGTATTTAGAGGACAGGTATTTTTATTCTTTGGGCTCACACAGAATTAGTAAAACCTGTAACACTGGACAATCACTTATAGAATGGCAAGGAAAGAAGAAGAAAAGAAGCCATCAGAAATCCCAAACAAATTCAAATGGTAGAGCAAGAGCATCTAGAAATGGTAAGAGACACAGTGACTTAGAAAAGGCAGGTTGAAATGAGGGAATGAGAGGAGTAAGAGTGAGAAGACATCAAAGAGGAAAACTGATGCACAGAAGAGCATGTGGGAATGGAGGAAGAAGTAAAGGGGAAGGAGTATCTTGCATAGAAAGAGAAAGGAAAGATAGGAAGGAGCAGGAATGTGACAAAGAGGGATAATAAGAGAGCTGGTACATTAGAGGAGAAGAGGGAAATGGAGGAGGAAGGTGACCAAAGGGAAAGAAAGAAAGAAAGAAAGAAAGAAAGAAAGAAAGAAAGAAAGAAAGAAAGAAAGGAAGGAAGGAAGGAAGGAAGGAAGGAAGGAAGGAAGGAAGGAAGGAAGGAAGGAAGGAATGCTGGAGCCAGAACAGAGGAATCTTAAAGTAAGAGGATTTATGGAGAAATGGAAGCAATCACAGAAAAAGAACAGTGTAAAATGAGAAAATGAGCAATGAAAGCATGAAGAGAGAAAGAAGAATAAAGGTATCATGAAGTAGGGCCACAACCTCGAGTGATAGCCTTTTAGATGTTAGAATTAAGATAGATGAACCCCATGGTAAGATGTGAAAAGAACATTTCTTTATTTTTAAACTTAAGTGTTATAGCTGAAATGCAAGTATTTTGTACAAAATAAAAATTGTTGTGATTTTTATAAATGTTGGTCTGTGCTACATATCTCTTTGTAAAAAATGCCAAAGCAGAACAAATTACATCAAGATGTGCAGAAATCAGAAGAAGAAAACAGAAACCTGATACTTTATAACACAGGCAGGAAAGAGCTGTCTCATGTATGCTATGACTTACAAATCTGTGGGAGCTTTTGTGGCCAGGGTCCAGCCCTCACTTTATACATTAGTGAGTGCAAAGGGTGATGTCAGAGAAGGATTAGGTCTAATCCTGGACAAGAAAGCCTTGTGATGACTCAACAAGGAGCAGAAAAGATGGAGCTAAATCAGCTTAAAGTCAGGCTTTATGGGTTTGGATGGAATCAGCATTTTGCATGTGTGGTCATGCTTTGCACGTAACAACGCACTCAGTTCATGATGATACTCTGTCTACAGCTTTCCTGTTCCTGCCTCCCTTCTCGGCATGCTGCCGGCCCTGTGTCTGGCTGCTGCTAACACAAAATAGGAGACTCCAGAACTGATACAAGGAAAATTTTAATTACCAGCAGAGCTCTCAGCACCACATAAGTTTCACAGTGCATTGGCCAGTGCAAATAACCAATACATCAGGGCAGACCTTTGGTTGCCACCAAATAGGTGGATGCTTGATAAACCAGCTTTAATTCTCCAGTTCTGTTGGTAGTCTTTGAATCTTCTGTCTGGCAAAGCACAGGCATAGTTTGAAGTGGCCAAATTTACTCACCTGCTAAATGATTGTTGTGGATTACTTGGTTCCTCTGACCCCAGAGTGCTGTTAAGTGAATGGCAGATGAGAGGACAGGTCTTTCTGGATAGGACTGCAATTTGTCTAGAAGCTATTGATGAGCATCTTTGCAACAAGCCCTTTAGTCAGACTATCCCATGCATGGGAATAAGACAGGCATTAAGGAGCCCAGGGCACCTCTGCATCATCATTTCCTGAATAAGAAGCAAAAGGTGAGTGATTTGAGTGTTGTCTGCAGTGGTCACTGCACAGAAGGCCTGCTTTCATGACTGGTGCTATAGATCTCTTTCTTGTATTGAAATGAAAGCAAACCATTTGCAGGGATTTCTAGAACACTTAATTTAACTTTTACTAGAAAAGCACCAGAATCCTGTCTGGGGAGGTTACAAATTGAAAACTTCTTTGCAGCACATCATGGTTCTGATAGATATTTCCTTTTTTTTTTTTTTTTGAAAGTAGTACAGAAGTGAGTGATAATTGTTGCTGAGATGATTTCGTTTCTGTTTCAGAGAGGTTCAATTTAATAGTTTTCTTTAGGCTTTAAGCAGATTAGAGAAATAGGGACTCCAGTGATACAGCCCAATGTAATGTTTCCTTACTCACACTTGTTTTTAGTCTCAAAAAAACCAATTACCTCACTGAAAAGTGCCATTTTAAAAAGACTTGCAGGTTTATTTCAGAAGTTTTCTAGACAGTATGGGGGCTGCTCTAAAAGCGCTGTTTTGCAACTGACAGTTTAAAACTTTAAATGGGCGAGCCAAATCTGCCCCACAGGTAAGTTCCATAACATGGATGTGACAGTTGGAATAAATTTGGTCCATTATTTTCAGTGCTAGTTACTCAATTATTAAATTACTACAGCAAGGCTTGGAGGTGTAGGAAAAGACTACAGGAAAGATATTCCAGCACTTGGAATAAAAATGAGAAAAATAACAATTTTTTCCACTAGGTAGTATGCAATTAGACGATATTTCACAGTCAAAATATTGTGTAAATTGGAAAAAACATAACTAAAGAAAGCAATAACAATGATTATCTGACAGCTCTTTGTCACCCTTTGCGTGACAACTTTGACATACTTCATTTGAGTCACTTCCCAAAGGACACTTGTCAGCCCAGCTGTCAAAACCACAACCCATAGTTCTGCAGAGAGAGGCTCCAGGTCCCAGCCTGAGGACATGAGGGAATCCCAGCACCCTGGGCACGTGGAGAGGAAGTTGCATTGTCCTCATGCACTACCCCAACAGAGGACAACAGACAGAGCCAGCCCAACACACGGTGATCCTCTCTGCACTATGGAAAAGTGTTCTGGCAGGGGGAGTCTCCTTTCTCCCTTCGGCTGGAGAGGCTTTTCTTGTCTCATGAGTTTCTTGTTTTGTGAGGAGGCAGCACCAGTGTTGATCAGGAACTGGTAATTTGCTATGATAACATCTCATAATCCCTCCCATAAAGCTTTCTGAGGTCATTTAACCACTGTCTTGTGTCCAAGTATGGAGGAAAAAAGCAGAAAACCATTTCAACCTCATGTGTTTCTGAGAATGATCTGGAAGAGATTTTGGAGCACTAAAAGGAAAAAAATCAAAACAAGGTCATATCTGCAAAAGGACTCAGGGCTGAGGAAGTTCTGGATAAACTTGGGTGTAGCTGAGCATAATTATGATCCCAAAATCCCCTGCTCAGCTGCAGCTAACCCAGTATAGAGGCCTAAACTCACCAGGGGCCCGCCCCTCTGTTTGATGTTTAACATTACTATTATAAGAATTCAGTTCTCTGCAGCCCATCTCAAATTGCCCTAGTATGAGAAGTTCAGCAGCTGGTTCAACACTTGATCTGGTTTCGGAAACAGGAATTTTCCCCTAAGTTTCTCTTTAAGTTAGAATATATTCTCAGAACATTCATAGCAAACACGCAGAACAGTGTGCTGCTTGAAAAACACAGTTATGAATATTTTTTAAAGGAAACAGTTTTTTAATTCCTTCCTAATATGATACAATAGCTTTACTAATACTTGAAAAAATTGTGTATTTTTGTCTCTCAGCCTTCCTTGGCTAGACTGAGAAAGTTCAATGTCAAGTCTTTCATTTCTTCACTGAGCATCCGAACTCTTCAGATGCAGGCTGTTATGTATATTTTGTTGCATCTTCTTGAGTTGAAGTTGGAATAGTCACAGGAAGAAAGAAGACTAACAAGATGAAAAGGAGAGCACAATAGGGGGTCCAGTCCTGAAAATTTAATAAACATTTAATAAATGTCTATAATAAACATCACAAGGAGAAGAAAGATTTCTTGATTCTTGTTACTGTTTCCAGGAATGTTTGCTCATTTTATCCAGTGACTACTTAATATCAAAACAGGAGGAGAAATGAGTTTGAATTCCCATTGGCTGAAGAGGGAATGAAAGTTGATGCTCATACTTCTTGAATTATTACTTTTGTCCTGGGTTTGCATGGCAAGTTTTTGGTAGCTTGGTGGCTACAGCGCTGTGAGAAGCTGCTATAAGTTTCCTTTATGTCTGATGGAACCAATGTCAGCTGTTCCCAAGTGTGGCCCTGGATCTCCAAGGAGTTTTTCTGAGGGCAGCATAAGGAAGGGGAGGGCTCTGCTGGAGGCAAGAGTGGATAAGGAGGTCGTACTGTCCCTTGGCAGTCAACAGGGGGGTAATAAATGGATTATAAATGAATGGCACCACTCAGGAGATGGGAACCAAGCTGGGAATACTAAGGATGTGGAGCACAGGGGCTGCAGGAGAGGAAATGAGAATTGGGAACAGAAGGGGAACTAAAGGTCTGGGGAAACGCTTGATAAAGGGTTTGGAGAAGACAGGTGACAGATGGGAAAGGCAGGATGGGATTCAAAAAGCATTAGGAAGGCCTTATTTCTCTAGTTTAGAGGTTTGGGGATTGCAAGGACTGGCTCTGGAGGAATGGGGCTAGTGAAAGTTATGGGAAAATAATTGTCAGAGATGAAGTAAATCTAAGCAAGGAGAGAAGGGGAGGAAGTTGAGTGACTTTTGTATGGGAGGAAGGTGATTTGAAACAGCAGAGGCCTTGGAAAGGGACAGTGTGGAAGGGGAGCCTCAACAGAGAAGGCATTTGAATGAGTTTTTAGGCAGGAAGGACTGGGGAACTTGAGGCTTGGGAGAGAAGAGACTGAGAACAGCATGGTGTGAGGGAGAAGTTAGGGTTACCAGTCTGGGGAATATTATTTTCTGGGCTCTGATGTCAGAGAAGAGGCACACACAGAGAGAACGGCCTCCCTGTTCAAAGAACAGCTCTTCCCTTTTTCTCTGTTTGCAGAAATTAAAATAGCCCCGTTTTGGATAGAATAATCCAGAGATTACCTTTAAAGTCAGAATGACAAGAATTCTGAGCGATCTGTGAAATTATTGTGCCGTATGAAAATTCTCTACATGACAGCCAATTTGAGAGACTGAAACGTAGTGTTTCTGAACTTGTTTCACACAGAAAGTGCGCCCAATAAATCCCAGTTTTAAACCAAACACTCTTCCACACAATGACATGCATCAATTTAATCTTCACTGTTTCCTTAAATATCTCTTCTCTGTAGGAAATCAGTCCCAAATCCTTCTGTCAGAGCCCAGATCCTTCAGTAGATGGCCAGATAATCCTACTCTCCTTATGCTACGAGCACTGCATCTGCATAAATTCATGTCAGCACACTATAGCTTTGTTCTGGTTTTCTTTCTGGATAGGGCAACACTGAGCTCTCTTGAAATCCTGTCCATAATACACGGTTGTTTACAAACCATTTGATACAGAAGTCACAGCACATATTTGTGTTGGCTGATAATCCTTTGTCAATGATGGATGAAGATCAGGTGTCATTTCTGATTCTTTTGGATGCAGCTGCCTCCAGTACTGTTGACCATGAACTGACCTGCACTCTGGCAGTCTGGAAGCAAGGACAAATGGGATGAGTTGTGGAGCTCAGTGTTATGTGCAGCTTTGAGCCCTGAAGCATGTTGGCAGTGGGTTGAGGCAGGGATCATTATTAACATCTCTTCTGTGTCAAAAGAAACTCAGATGACTCTTCATTTCGCAGCATTTTTATTAATATGTTTAGCCATTAACATTTTGATAATGCAGCTTTGGCACTTACATAAGTCTCTGCTTGCTTGCCACATAAATATAAAAAAATACTGTAAGTTTGTACAAAATATTTTTTACAAATATTTTACCCCACAGTGTTTTGCCTTTAGCTCATTCTTCCTTCAACTGCCTCAAAAATAGATGAAAAAAGGCTCCATACAGCAAGCTCTGAAATGCCACCCACCTCCCCCTTCAATAAGCAACCAAACTAGTCTCTGTTGGACCTGGGGGTATGGTACAGGTTTTATAACAAAAGATGGAGGCAATTCTGCTAGATAGCTCCTCTTGTCCTTTTTGGCTCCATTGCCAGTATCTCTCCTGCTCTCAGGGAGGTGTTGCAGCATACTAATTTCTTCCGTTCAGTCAGAATTTGGGTTATACACAGCTCCAGGGGTCTCTGCCATACTATGTATCCAGTTTAAATGATGGAGGAGGAGAGAAGGATTCCCTGTGCTTTTCTGCCTCCACTTCTCTATTCTCTGCGCAAAGTTGCCTCTAAGTTGCAGACCGAAAATCATCAGTCTGAAGTCTGCCTGGAAACAGCTGACAACTCCTCAAACACGGGTTCAAGCACTGCCTGTGTGTACAGCTCCTCTCGGGAAACGTGTGTGAGCCATCAGACAGAGCCACCAGCTGATCCCAGCATCAAGGGACACCTGGAGAATTTTGCATCCAAAGGGGACAAAAGCATGGGGGATGACACTGATAACCCAGTCTGAAGGGAACCAACTTCTTGATGCAACTCCTATGGCAAGGCGTATTAGGCCATGTTAGGTCAAGCATGGGAGGAGCCCACGTTTAAACTGCTTGTCAGGTGCAAATATGAGATAAATAGACACAAGCTTCTCTACCTCGTATTTACTGCCCTTCCAGACGCAATTAGTCAGAGAGGTAGGTAATTAGGTGGAGAGATAACTCAAGGATTAATAGCAAAATCAGATCAGTGTACCACAGACGTCCTGTGTAAGCACTATGAGGACAGGAAACTTTGCATTTTGCAAAAGGGTGCAGTAGAGGGATTTTTCTTTCATTTAAAAGATTCAGGTGCACGCCAGCATAGCTCTGTGGTTAGACATGGCCTGTGAAATCCTACTGTAGTAAGAGACAGGTAAATCCTTGCCTTCCACCAAGAGAAATAAGACATTATCTCATGGCTTCCATATATTATATTAACTTCTCTAGTTATTTGCTGAAGAGGAAAAGAAATAAGGTGGCTGATTACACAATCCTGACATTTGTCCACTTGCTTCTGCTTTTTTTGGCCCCTCTTGAGCCAGAAAGACATGAATATTAGGAAGCAAACGGATTTCCCTGAGGACCCTGAACTAGTGCCGTGCCACAGCCAACAGCTTCAGCCACTTGGAAAAAGTGCAATGTTGTGTCTTCCAAAAACTGTTCCCAGGGCTTCATAATATTTGATGATTAGACCAGGGTTGTTTACTGTAGGGTGGCAGCTATGCTCAGCCCAGACTTGTTGCTTTATTATGCCCTGGCTCGATCTGTTTGTGCAACACTTTGCATGTGGTGATAAAGCCAGTAAAACACTGGCCATGGTTTAGTGCTATTTAGTAAACTATGTAAGTCTGTTTTGCTCTTTCCAGAATACTAGACGTAGATGGATTTCAACTGCCTTGAAGTTTTATAAGAAATAAAATACTATGTGTAATTGATTACTGTTAGATTGGTCCATTTTCTGACCTCAAACCTGCCCAATTATCTTATAATACTCCACCTCAGCCTTTGTTCATCGTCATCCCCAGCCATCTTCTCCATCAGCTGTTAGTCAGCACCTCTATGTTTTTTCTGTAAGACATCTACCCAAGGTGCCAGAGGCAGGTGCAGGAGACAGACACAGCTGCACAAGATTGTTTTAACATCAATGCTGTGTTTTCCAGCCAGTTGTAAAGTGTTTCCAAAGTTTGTTTTCCTTAGTGAAATGAAAATAACAAGAAGAGTAAATCTTTTTGTGTAACTTTAGTTTAACTTTTACTCACCATTGTCATTGTAAGTCTTCAGTTGACTAGGTTGCTTTGGTTTAGTTTTGTTTTTCGTTCTATAATCCTCTGTGGCTTGAGACAACAGGGATTGAGTTTCATTTACGTAGACAAGTTATACAAGGAACATTACCACAGCAACTAAAATCCTGATTTATAAGACAAAACATATCTCCCTCCTCTGTTCAAACAGGACTTACAGGTATTTTGCTAATCATAAATCCACAGTTATTTATTGTGTGGCTTTGATTTTCAAATTAAGTGCTGCCTATATTATTAATAGTATTATCACCTTGACTGATGCAAATTCAACTGGCTGTTTTATGTCACTTGAAGGGTTGGCTTTTCAATTTCAAATTTTCTGGTTCTCATCTTCCTATGCTCTGAGCCAAAACACTCCCTAGAAATGATTACATTACATTTAGTATTTCCTGAAAACCACTCAGTGTGGCAGGGTCAGTATGACTGTCCCTTTGATCTTCTTCTCTGAGTAACAGCCAGGTACCACTCTTTCCCTGAGAAAGGATTTTGTCAATCACATATAGTGATCTCATTATGGGATGTGTTTTAATTACCTTTTCCTGGTTTTTTTTTATATCTGAAGTATGGTATTCCATGTTATGGAATGTTATTGTATCCGGCCATGCAAGAAAAAAGCCCCCTCCAAAACACAAGACAAGCCTGGGATCAAAGGTTGAATCCCTGCTCAGTTTCAGATTTTCTGTCATGCAGGTCAGTCCACACAGTCTCTATCTTAGCTCCGGAACTGCAGAACAGGGAATAATACCCCCCACTTTTGCAGACCTTCGTCAGACTATGAAATGTTCAAGTACCCTTCCCTAGGGTAACTGTGGCAAGGGTAGGAGTGACACCAGTTCCTGTGCTGGGAGCTTGCGTAGATTTCCCTATCACAGCAGAAAAATTAGCCCACACTGTCTTGATTAAGCTGTGTGCAAATCCGGGAGGTGTTGGATAGTTTGGGTGGTGTTTCTAGTTTAAGCAGTTGTTGTCACATCCTCCAGGGCATAGCCAGTGAGCAGACTGCTGTAGCTGTAGCAGTAATATGTCCTGAAGCTTGAAACTCCCTAGGGAGGTTAAAAAATACTCTTGTCTCAGAAGTATCAAATAAATTTTCAAATAAAGATTGCATTTCAGCCTCATTTATGTGCAACCTACCCTCCCCTCTGTTTCTGACCCTGAAAGACAAAGTCACAAAGACCCTGCCTTACTCACTGGAAATTCTAAGAGCTTACTGGATTGAACCTTTACAAAACCTCCTTCTGGTTTGAGGCACTTCCCATTAAAAATGTAGGAAGAAAGTTTACAAAAGAAAACTACTCTGTAAATTTAGGGAAAAAAATAATACCTCAGTTGCAAATATTTGCAGTTGAAATACAAGCAGAACTCAGCTGATAGCAAAGACATGATATAATTCCAGTTAATTTGTGAAACTGCATCAGCTGAGAGCGTGCAGGATGGCTAGGAGCAGGTAAAATGGGCTTTTGGGGTGGGGGCCCTGTCCTGCAACTCATAGAAAATTGCATTTTCTACATCTATGGGAAAAGGAGAGCTTGTGCCAGCCATGATCTCCCTTACCATCATAAGAGCACCTGTTGCAGCTTGACTAATGGCATAAATGTAGGTGTGAACCTCATCAAGTCCAGACTTATCTCGTGCAGGGTGGTGAGCATAAGCTTAGCAAAAGTGAAGGGAGAGCCAGGCATCTACAGACCTGCAGTGTGGCCAGGTCAGGGTGCTATGTCAGCCTGCTCTTGATCGTACTGCCCACCCGCCTTTGGGCTGGTGCTGTGTAGCAATGGAAACCTGATTCCTGGAACAAGACTCCTGAGTATTCTGCCTCGTGCAAATAAGGCTTTTCTGCTCTTTGTGGGAAAGTGTCTCTCTCTAGTCTGATTGCTGATGGCCAGTGCAGTCAAAGTTTCTTTCTGGTATCAGAATTGTAACACGGATTGATGTAACCTGAGTGAACATTTTCTGTGGATCAGCTACATTGCCTTTGAAAATAGAGGCTGGACCTGTTTTCAAAACTCATGAAAATGAAGAACACCTTGTTAAGAGTAAAGCTTTTTAAAAGGGACTGAGACTGACTTTTATTTTCACTTTTTTTTTGTTTGAACTTTTACAATCTCTTCTTGTTCTTCCTATGCAACAAAAATAACTGAAACAAAATAGAAACAGCAATACAGAACTTAATAAATGCAATCAAAGGTATGCTTTGGTTTCATCACCTACAGAAAATAGCTGTAAAAAAAGACTAAGGTGACTATCAAGGTTAAGAGTATAATAATATAATGCAAATAGTTTTTGTTTGCTTGTTCATTAGTGGTTAACTAGCACATCTGTAATCCTCTGTTTGCCGATAATTTAGACTATGGTCATGTGAATTCACTAAAAACATTGGACTTAGTTAGTGAACCTCCTAATGTCCAATAACGTGATATTTCCAAGAACAGATGAGTGTCTGTGTTAATTTACTGTCTGTCTACCTGGAACAGGCCAGTTGCTGATTAAACACACACTGAGGACTAATCAATAAAGAGCCATATCTTTGATCTATTTGGTGCTGTTTCTGACCACATAAAGTAATGGTCTTAATGAAACATGACTCTCTTACTTTTTCAGTGTAAAATCTTGTGTTTCAAATTGTTGTTTAAACTCTTATGAAATAGTAACAGGAAGTTGCTTTTGTTTACTTGTTTCAAACAGTGCAATAGAAGCTTGCTCATGCTGCTCTTGACTGGTTTAAGGTTCTGTTTAGAGGTTTTTACATGTGACCCAGAAGTCATGTTTTGATCTTTGTCAATAGCAAATGGGAGGATTTCCTAAAGATACAATTTACATCTATTTTGTAAAGTTAAAAAGGTCAAGTCAGTGCCGCAGTGTCACAAGATACAATTTCTGAATTCTCTAGGGATGAATCCTGGCTTAGCTGATGCAAGAGCTAGGACCAGCACTGGGCATCTGTGTGCTGTCAGTCTGCTTTGACCTTGCCTCACAGATGTGTATTTTATTTTCTTGCAGTGCAATCAAACATGTCTGTTCACTAGCACTGAACACCCTCTGCTCTTAGCTGTCTAAATGGTTTTTAAAAATCACAGTGGACTACCCCTACTGCACCATCACTCCAAGTGCTGCCTCCCTGACAAGTATCTCACTGGCCTCTTCATAGTTCTTTTGCAAATAGCAGTTGAAACAAATTAATCTTTCACTGGCTTTAAACTATCTGCTGTAAAGGATGCTAAGGTGTCCTGTTGTTTCCCAGACAATATCTGCCATAGCGAGCTGAAATGACGCTGACTTTAAGTATGGAAGTGGAAATTCACTCTTCCTTGCCACGTATAGTTTTGTGTTGGCAGACTTTATACACTTGCTAATCCCTTCCTTCTGGTGTTCCTACCATTTGGAATGGGCCAAACTGTTCTCCAGTAAAAATAAAAATGATAAGGCTGCTGTCAATGCCTTTCTGTACTTCTCTCTGCTCTCCCCTTCTGCTCAGCACGTGCTGTAGATGTGAAGAGTTTCTACAGATGGCTTATGTGAGCTATGGATGTAACAGCCTCTCTTATACCCTCCAGATCTATTCTCTGGCTCACCTAAATCATAGCCCTGGCTGGAGCATACCAGAACTCCTCGTTGGCTTGTGTGTCCACCAAAGAAAAATCAGCCACGTGTAGTGAGAGGAGGGAGAAAGGGAGAGGCAGAAGCTGATTCCTGCTTTAACTCCTGCCAATATATTTTTCATAGTGACTCTCACCTATAAAATGATGCCAGAGGAGTTCTCAGGGAACGTAGAGAAGGTATTTTCCCCTCTAGTGTCTCTCAGAGGATAGGTAACCGTGCTTTAGCAAGAAGGACACGGAGCAGTTTTGGTCTCTCCAGTGTTTTTGCTGGCACCACAAGCCCACGCTGCTATCTGGGGAGAGTGCTCCTGGGAGGTGTCACCCGTAGCGAGTCACAAAAGGCACACAAGGTAAATTGATGGGGCAGGGTGTGCTATGGGGAGGACAGAGAGGCAGAAGCAAAGTCCTCAGGTTGATCAATCAGCTGGGAGAGAAGCTGACTTCTCAGCAGCTGAGATACTAATTAAAATGCTCATTTGCATTTTAAAACACAGCTCAGGATATGATCTACATAGTGCTGTGAGGTTTTGATTAGTACCTCACTTTGCAAGTTGGGACTGAGTCTCGTGGTGCCCAGGTGGTTCTTCCAGTCTTTCTTAGAGTGGGCCACCATTCTGGAATTGCTTATCAATTCACAAAATATCGAACCCTTAAAACACATCTTCTAGTGTGTGTGTTCCTTGTGCCTCTTTATGAGTTGATATATTCTCATCCAAGTCATCATCAGTTCTCTTCTTATGAAGGCCAATTATTTAAATCAAAGGTGAAGGACAGAAGAGTGGGATAATGGCAACAGTTAGCAGAGCAGAGGGGTTAATAAACACTAAATGCTTTATGGAAAAACTACAAAATGGTGAGGGCAGTAGCAGCAGATTTTTGGTACACAAAACCACGGTGACTGTGTTTTACAGTATAACAAAGCATTACTGTGTTATTACAGAATTTGGGCAACTGTTTGGTCCCCAGACCAAAACACTCCTGGGCATCCACAAGAGCAGCTTCTGGGCACAGATCCATGGGAACTTTGTGTTCTGATTTGAATGTCATAATTGATTTTAGGTTTTTCTGGGGTTGTCTGGTACTTGTGAGTAAGCCTTACAAAACTTAGTCACTGGCAATCTGTCAAAATGGAGTTGGGATCTCAGGCATTCACCAGCAGGGACAAATCTTACACTGACCCATTTCTAATTAGTAAATGAAAAATCTTCTTTGGTACCCTTTAAATTTTCCTCTTATGTTTCTGTTGACAGGATTTAGTTCATTTCATAATCATCAGTGCTGGCAAATCAGGTTCCCAAAACTACTAGGAACTTAAAGATGCACTTATGTTAAAAAGAAAAAAGGCGGGAAATTCTATTCTCCTAAATTAATCTGATTAATAAGAAATCAAAGAAGTATCCTACCCCTTAAAAAAGAAAATATATAATATTTTCGTTGGATCTCTGGTCAACAAATAAAGATAAAATGACATATTTACTTGTACAAAGTTGATCATGCTCTTTCATATGCTTACAAAGTTAGATGTAATAAAAGAGGCCCAGGTTGTTATGTATTTGTACTGAAAAAAGAGTTTTACATTGAAATCAGGAAAAAACCTGAAAAACACAGAAGAGTTCAGTAAGGTGAGAAGTGTGTCCTTCAACTGGAGCATTTCTAAGGAATGACAGTCAATACCTTGGGCCCTAGGTATCTACAGTGCTGAAAAGCTCAAATTGATCATCAAATGTACTATAACACAGCCTCTTTTCTGTGAATGTAATTGGTATTTTTGCAATGATGAAAACTCCTGATATGATTCTTATTTTGTGAAGTGTCTTATCAAAATGTACATACTTCTCTTTTTGATTTGTATAAGTCACAACTCTAAGAGCTCTATTTATCTCCAAACTGATCCAACAGGTGCCTGAAGATTGGACACATTTTAATTCTGACAAGTTTAAAGGATGTCTGTCTTTGAATAATTTTCCTAACAGATAGTTGCTGGGAAATGAACCTCCATCAAAAGCAGAACAATAATCTCATTGCCCTTTGTGATGTGAACCACACATTTAGCTCCTTGTATTTGAAAGAAATCCCTCACAGTAAGCAATGATTTACTTGTTTATAAGTCACTGCTTGAAATATATTATTGGATACAGAAGCACAAAGGAAAGAAGAATATGAAAGGAAAGCTGTTAATACCTTTTACTGACTGTTTTTCAGTTTCACTATCTTGGTGCTATACCTCTTTTCCTTTGGCTGTTGAACTTGTAAATATCTGATGCAAATACTTGTTCTTTATGGTAGATTTTGCTTATATCTTACAGACTGTCACATGCTTTTATAGACCAGCACTTCAGACAAAATAAAAAAATCTCTGAGCTTTTAAAAGAATTATTTAATAAGACCAGGCAGACCTTTCATGGCTACTTTGAGATGTTTTCTTCCAGTCAGACAATATTCCTTGTACTTAATATATTCCACTATTTGCCTATGAACAGTATTCAGCCATAGAAGGAAAGAGACCAAAAGGTCATCTCAAATTTACCTTCATTTATGAGTCGAGTACTGAGGGAATCAGAATACAAGTGTGTGTTTGAGACCACCCTCCTGCTGAATGAACTGTTGTCCTGGTTACCAATTATTTCTCTTGGGTAGAAAAATAAACCCTTGAAAGAGTGATATTGAAATAATCTTTTCCTATTAGGATCTGCAGCAAAGTCAATGCACCTTCACTCAAAGATATATCAAAGCTGTCAAGTGGTCTAAGGTATCAGTATTGATTCCTGCATGAAGTTCTGGTTCTACTGAAATCAACAGAAAAAATCCCATTGATCTCAGTGAGGCCAAGATTTCATTCCTTATCTTTCCTTATTAATAGGAAGAGTAAATTTCAGACAGTCTCATTAAAATAACCTGATATTATATTATTTTGAAGGGTTTTCTTACCACTCATAATAAATAGTGGGAATAGAAGGACAACAGAAAAGACAGAAGTAACATGAATATGAACAGGGATAAGAGCTGAGATTGCATATATTAAGAGGTTTTTAGTCCTTTTCACCCTCAGAGATATTAATGATCCCCAGCTTTAGTTGTCAAAGAACCCATATTCTATTCTTGCATTCTTTTCCAGAATAAAGTTCAAATTTCCATGGGAAATATAAAAGGGACAAGACTTATCTATATAACAATTTATGAAGCCTTTATTCACAAACAGCAGTTTCCTCTTTTGCTCTCAGATATTCACATAACATCTGAATGCCTTGAAAATGTTAATGAATTTATGCTATAGCTTCATGGAGAATTAGAGGAGAAATATTATCTCTATTTTACAGCTGGAGAATGGAGACGGAGAGACTTTGTGATATGCCTGAGGTCTCTCACTAGATTTTTCAAACTCTGTATTTAAACCACAACACTTTCTTAGCTTCTGATTATCTTTGCTTTGGGGATTCTAGCTTATTTAAATTCTGTTCTCTTGAACACTTTTCTGTAGGCCAAATCCATGCAAAACTGCTTCTTAACCTCAACAAATATCTGGAAAACCCCTTGTCCAGAAGAAAGCTAGAGTTTTTACTGGCTTCTGTAACTTGTGAGGCAACAAAAAGAGAGGCAAAAAACAGACTCTGAAGGATCTCCAAACTTCATTGATAACATAATAAACGCCTACAGACTCAGAATTAACAGATTCCCTCATCTTAATTTTGCCTGCAATAGAGTTACTAGCAGTTCTTCCAGCCGAACTTAAGTTATATTGTTTGCACTATTAAAATTATTGGTATTTTGCCACTTTTTTTTTTTAATCTCTCTCCTTCTTACTTAACTGTGAGGGGTTTTGGGGCTGCTTTTACATATAGCTTTTATTTTATGAGGGCTGGATTGCATTGTCATGATGCCTTTCACTTTGCAGTGAATCTACACACCTCATAAATATGTCTTGATTTAAAGACTTAAGAAGGTAAGTGGCTGTTTTGTCTGCATTCTGTTTTGTAAGGAGGACAGGAGCAGCCAGGTTTGCTGTGCTACTGCAAGGAGTAAGCTCCATTGTGGGGTACTCCATGCTGCTGTGGTTAGATTGCTTCCAGTTCCCAGCTGGTTTGCTAAGGGTTATCTAAGTGTGCTATACTTACACGTACTTACACTTACCATCATTTAGTAAGCGTTTTATTTGTTTTGTAATTAACTGTATCAAGCTAAGTTTTTTTAAACTAGAGATTTAATCTTTCTCTAGGATCTACTTTGCACAAAGCTAGTAGAATTCAGTTATGCCTTTGTATAGGTGTTTATACAAAGGCAGTTTATTCTATATGACAGAACACACTTATGTGTTTTGAAACCTCTATAATACAGAAACTTGCATCCTAAAAGAACCAGCACACCTTCTCCCTGAGTACATTGAAAGCCAGCGTGGTCACAAAGTGTCCTCCAGGCCTGACAAGGTGAGACATGGAGTAAAATGAAGCAAGAGCAATGAAGTTACTGGAAAGTTTCTTGATTCAAGAAGGATCAATACACACTTCTGTGGACTCCTTTCCACCGCTCTTAGCTGGGAGAACTATAGAGTGGAAACTTTGCATTGAGCCTTGGGGAAGAAGACTGAGGAAAAAAACATGGAGCAGAAGTTTTCTGCCCATAAAATTGCTGCCGTAAAGAGTACCTGGTTTTGATTCTCCTTTACTTACACCCATTTCACATTATGGAAGTACTACTGACATACTGAATCTGTTACTGACTTCCTTAGCAATAACTAAAGTTAGAGTTAGGTTCATTATATTTTAGTATGAAGCAGTCTGTCAGTGATAAGGCTGAAAGACAGAGTGAACTTATTCTGTGGTTTTCCTAGTTTATCCAATATAAAGATTCTTGGACAGCTAGAAAGTGAAAAATTCTGGACACCACCAGTGTTGATTGGTACAACGCAATATCTGCCTTTCAGCAACCTGAACTGTCTTCAAAATAGGCCCTGCTTTGAGAAGGTGCTTGGATCAAATGGTCTCCAGGTGTTCCGTCTAAATTGAGTTGTTCAGTGATACTGTGTTCCTGCTCACTGCTCACTGTAAAGCTATGACTATGCAGAGCCATGTTCATGGCATTCCACATGCCCATGTTTCCCAGTGCTTCCAGTTCCAGAACTAATTGCTGGAAGTTTCCAGGTCAGGCTCTGCACTAATCATGCTCTACGCCTGAGTTAACACACCCTGAGCAACATGGTACCGACACTGTCGCCTTCTTTAGCTTCCACCAGCGTCTCTCACTTTACCACCCTTGAAGTCTGATCCAAAGCATAACCATAGAATCATAGAATGTCCCGAGTTGGAGGGGACCCACAAGGATCACAAGTCCAACTCCTGTTAATAAATTAATAAACCAAACCTCACCTGTAGTTACTAAGTCTGGAGGTCACTGGTTCTCTGCACATTGTTTTCTTACGGACTCTTTGTTCTGGGAAAGAATTTCAAGTCTGCCCGTCCCTCATGAAGCCAAGTAAAATTCTGGACAGATTATTGGTTCGGAGAGGTTGTGATATGAAAGCCATAACACTAATACCAGACCTAAGAGAGTTGAAGAAGCAGCACATCTGTGTTGTCGTGGTGCTGAGTCAGCCAATGCCCACTGTACAGTTAATCTGCCCAAGGAGGTGACTGCACATTACAAAGAAGTGGAGGTTTCATGTGCATGCTGTTCACTGACAATTTGCAAGATTTGCAAGTCCACTGGCAGTCACTGAATGAAAATGAAGCAATTTGGTTTAATAATGCAGGTGTCAAAATATTAAACATTTAGGACAATTATATTGGGAAACTGTCATAATCAATTTTATTTATTTTTCTTATTTTGGAATTGTTTGTACAGTGTATTTCCCACTGTGGTAAAAGATGATAAACAGAGGAACTGAGCTGAAGGTAAATCACTCATAAATCCATCTTTCAGCAAGGTGAGATGTCATTAATTCAGGCACTGGAACAAGTAAGATCATTAAATATTATGACAGACTTCATCCAATTCCCCCCCAAAAGAATTTTCTTAATGTTTCTTTTAATGTTGTTTTTGTAAAGGAAATTAGTATCAGTCAATCAAAAATGAACATGCACAATTCTAATTACATATTTTGCCAATATCATAAAAGCAGCATGTTTGGTGCCTTAGCTAGTACTTATCCAAAGCGTGTCAGAAATATTTAGACTCACTTTTATAAGAATAACCCATTTTCCAACATAAGAATAACCCATGGCCTATTTCTGTCGTATGTGACTCAGGAGGCTTATTGCCCTAAAAGAGATGAAGAAGCCTGAGCAATATAGGCTGAAAGGTGGGCAGGTAAGCCAGAGGAAGCAAATAACACCATTCCACTGAGGGCTGGACCTGGCTGCAACCACTTTTGATTCTCCTACAAGGCAGTGAGAGTCTTCATCATGATGATATTGCTTGGAAATTGAAACTGATCTGAGATAATTTTGATCTGATGGTGATGAAGATATGCAGAGCAATTCAAGCGATCATTGCTTTAAGCACATGTAGAATCCTGTCAGGTTTTTGAACTTGGTGGAGGGTTGAATTAGGGAGCAAATAGTTGAAAATGTAAGAGGAAAGAGAAAATGCTACAGAATTCTTTACATAAAATGTAGTGTCCCTTTCCAGAAATAATGTTAGTGTCATATTTCTATGATCAATGTTTTAGAGGTTGATAAGTACTAGTAATGTTATTACTAAACCTGAAGACCTGCTTTTCTTTGACCTGTAGACAGCCCAGATGTTTCTAATGAGTATTGTGCGTTGTTACATTATTATTACTTGAGAAGTGTGTGAACATATCCTTTTATTAATTTATCTACTTGGTCAGTTTATTAACTGTTCTACGTAATTTCCCCCTTCCTGCTTGAGAAATCATAGGAACTGTCCTAAATAAAATAAATTCTTTTACTGAGCAATCTTTCACATACTTTTGTGAGGATTTATGGGATCTATCTAGGTAAAAATGAACTTTTTCTGTAACCACTGGGAGAATTGGGCTATGAATTACCAGTAAACCAGTGTGCCAGTTGGAGCACAAATTTGATCTAGCTTACAATTATCCGTACAATTTAACTGTTAATACTGGAAGGAAATAAGCCCCATGTCAGAGTTTTGGCCTGCTTACACTACCTAGGATAATACCCAGAAGCCGTTCATAGGATAGCATGGGCCAAAGACCATTCCCTTCATGGGTGAGGCCACACAGTTTAGCATGGTAAGGGTTCCTGGCTGTACACCATAACCTCGACTGCCTTATTTTCTCTCAGCCTGGCAACAAAAAGCTCCCAGTGCGTGTCTGGGCAGTGCACTGACTCACAGCCACGCTGCTGAGGCAGAAGGTCAGATTGGAAGCTGCAAGGGTTAAACTGTAAAGTTCAGCCACACCTGAGGGTGAGTCAGGCAGGAGATGTTTGCAATAAAAAAGAGCAAATGGGCTTGATTACAATCAATCTTAGATATTTCTGAATCATTTGGCCACTCTCCTGTGCCAGCTCAATACTGTATGGTAATACTTAAAATGGCCATGGGATGGGATTGCATGAGCAAACAATCCTTGTTCCAGGAATGATGGTACAACCTCTTTCTATGGACAACTCCCAGAAACTAGAAAGAGAGCTAGGAAAAGTCCTTACCCTCTGAAAATGTTGGTAGCTCTTGATCTGATCTTCTGATCCTGATTTCTGGTATTATAAAATTGCAGAATGGTTTGGGTTGGAAGGGACCTTAAAAATCATTTAGTTCCAACTCCCCTTCCATGAGCAAGAACACTTTCCACTAGACCAGGTACTCAGGGCCCTATCCAGCCTGGCCCTGAACACCTCCAGGGATGGGGAGTCCACAGCCTCTCAGGGCAACCTGGTCCAGTGTCTCACCACTCTTATAGCAGAGAATTTCTCCCTAATATCGAATTTAAACCTACCTTCCTTCATTTTAAGGCCATTTGCCCTTGTCCTATCACTACATGGCCTTGTGAAAAGCCCCTCCCCAGCCTTCTTGTAAGCCCCCTTTAGGTGTAGAAGGAGGTACTTCTATGGCAAGGTGACCCACTTAAGGATGAGGGTCTACCTGCACTTTATTAAAGCCTTTGAAGCTGTCTCCCCAGGCATTCTCCTGGAGAAACTAACTGTTCATGACTTGGAGAAGTGCACTGTTTCCTTGGTGGAAAATAGTGTGGCCAGCAGGACCAGGGCAGTGATTGTCCCCCTGCACTCGGCACTGGTGAGGCCACACTTGAAATCCTGTGTTCAGTTCTGGGCTCCTCTCTACAAGACTCACACTGAGGTGCTGGAGTGCATCCAGAGAAGGGCAACAGAGCTGGGGAAGGATCTGGTGCATAAATCTTACAAGGAGCAGCTGAGGGAGCTGGAGGCATTCAGCCTGGAGGAAAGGAGGCTCAGAGGTGACCTTACTACAACAACCACCCTCATCTCTACAGCTACCTGAAAGGAGGCTGCAGCCAGGTGGAGGTTGAATTTTTCTCACACGTAATAAGTGACAGGATGAGAGGAAATGGCCTCAAGTTGCACCAGTGGAGGTTTGGATTGGATATTAGGAAGAATTTCTTCACTGAAATGGTGCTCAGCCATTGGAACAGGGAAGGGTTGGAATCACATCCCTAGCGGGTATTTAAAAGACATGTAGATGTGGCATTTAGGGACAGGGTTTAGTGGTGGACTTGACAGTGCAGAGTTAATGGCTGAGACTCAGTCCTATTAGAGGTCCTTTCTGACCTAAACAATTCTATGATAATTCCGCTCTGGGTGGAATTTCCAATGCAGCAGCTCTTTGGCAGCTCCTTTTAGTTCCCATGAGAAGAAGACATCTACCACTTCCCTGCCTAAGCCCAGGGCTACCAGCAATGTCGTATTTTGTCTCCATTCTGCCCAAAACAGAATTTTAAGTTAAGGGCCCTTTTTTGTTACCACATGTAAGTCTAAAAAGAGTCCATAACAATCAGTGTAAGTTTTTCATGTTAATAGAGTCTGCACACAGTAAAAGAGAGACAGAAGAAAGAAACGAAAGCAAACAGGACCTTGATTCCACTCACTGCAAAACTTAACAAGAAAAATTGTCCTTATTTCACTCGTATGAGAAAACAAAGTGCTCTGACACACACAATCACCCTTTCTCTTTTCCTGATGCTGTTAGAGACTTCTGTCTGTAGTCAGTCATCCTTGCTGTAAGTTTCTTTAAATTATAATTGGGCAGTCTTCCAGATTCTGGACTCTGGATTCAGACCCCTTTGCCACAGGAACTCCTGGGGACATAACCCCTATTTTTTGAATTTGAGGACTGATAAATTAATAGAGGACTGACTACCAATATGATTCTTTGCTCATAGCAGAAATCTTGTTTTACCAGCAACTCTTTTTAAAGAACCCCATTATGAAATATGTATAGTTATACCTTCATGTTCCTGTATTTAATTTTCTGTCAAAAAAGACTCCAGGTCTAAGAATGTCATGGTCTGTGTTTGTGTGTGTGACACTGGGAATTTGAACCTTAGCCTCTTGACCTGCTGCTCACATTCTTAAGGATCACAAACATAAGCACCATTTGAACCAATTTCCCCAAATCAGCTTAATTTTTCACTCTCTCTGTGTATGTGTCTCTTAGTCACATGCAAAAGCCCCACGCATACCAGCCTGAAAGGACGGGTCAAGGCCTGTTTTATTGACAAGCAGAGCTGGCCTTGGTCACTCTGCTTGTGCTGGCAGCCAGCATGGCCTGCAGCGTGTCAGCCAGCTGGGCAGCCTTTGGAAGTCCTTTGGCTTATGAGCAGAGAGGAGAAGAGGCAGGACTGAGAAGATTAAGAGATGAGACCTACCTGTTTTGGAGAGCAGTGGAGCTGCCTAGCAGTACTTCCAGCTGTCCTCTGGATAGCAGAAGAGCTCGTAGCTAAAGTGTGTTTTGTTTTGTAGCCCACCCCCTGAGCTCAGCCTCCCTCCCCCGCACATCAGGGACTTGCTGTGAGTGTCAGGAGAAGCAGTGTTAGCCCAAAGTGGTCATAGCCAAATTCAACCATCTGCTTCAGTGGGCTGACCAGGGCAGGACAGTGATGTTTGCACCTGTGGACAGGGCTAGCCTTCACCACTGTGCCACATGCCCTCAACTGCTTGGAAAACTGCTGGCTTTGAGCTTTTCCTCTCCTCTGGTGGGGTATCACAGTCAGTGGGTAATGTCTGATCTCTGTGGTATCATAACCTTCTTTCTCTGGCCAAGTTTCAGCCTCTGGGTTGACAAATTGTGACTGGTTTTGAACTTTTATTACAGCAAAGTTGCATCAGCTCACCTCTGCTGGCTTCTTGCACTATGCTAGGGAAAAGTTCAAGCAAGAGCTCTCACTATCTTTCCGGCCTAGGTTTGAACCTTATTTTAAATACAAATATCTCTCCTTTTCAGCATAGTCAGGAAAGATAGGGTCATCTTTATACCTGATATCTCAAGCAAAGCAGTGGGTAAATATCAAAGATGTTAAGGCAAGGCAAACATACTCCTTTTATGTTTGTGGGCAGCACTAATGACACAGGGCGAAATTTATCCTCTTATCAAAGGTCAACACAAACCTAGGCACTACTTCAAAGGTGCATTGATCCTATAACTGGCTCCTGGCACCGAGCTGGATTTCACCAAACTCTAAAACTTACAAGAATTGATAGATTTTATATATCTATGTAAAAAATAATAGAGTATGTTCAGATACAGACATACTTAGCAATTCACAGGAGCTATCTTGATTTTGCTGGGACAATGTTTGTTTCTTTTATCTTATGTTCACATATTTTGGACAATATTTGCTGGCCAGCTGTCCTGTCCTCCCACTTAATCAGTTAAAACATCCATATTCTTTACAAATACAAAATATTTACTCCAGTTTTTTGTTTACCAAGAAGAATCTGACAGTCCAGTGACTGAGTGTTTCGTACTGCAGGTACTGTTTGGTTTGAAAAGGAAAACAAGAGTGAAGGCACTGTTAAAGCCATTCTTTCAGGCCTTAGTGAATAATAATAAGAACTATCCAAGGTTTCCTACCATGTTCAGCCATTGATCCAGATACCAAAAAGATCTTGTAGACAGGGAAAATATGAAAGTGAAGGGAGAATTCAGTAAAGTCAGTGTAAGAGCAGGTAAAAAACTGGTGTCTTTTTGTTAGTGATCATACTCATAAATTGCTGTAGAGGAGGCATGGGATTTCTGTGTGTTTCAATTGTGGTCATGCTGGGTGTGACTATATTAATTGTAAATACTTTAGGAGAAGATATGCCCTCTGCACTTGGGTTTTTTTTTCTTTCTTTTGTATTTCCTTTCTGTGGTTGTATTTGAGCAGGGTGTGCCGATATTTGCACTCTGAGGAACGGCATCAGAACTCCTGGTATTCGCATCTACGAGCAAAAATAATGACAACACTTCAGCTAATTCACAGTAGCTTCATGGCATTAGTCACTGGTCCCTGTGTGTTCTAATTATAGACTGCCTTAACACTGCAAATACAGGACATAAAACAAAGCCTTTACAAAAGTTGTTTTGATATCTCTTTTTTACTTGCTAGGCTAATGGACAAGATGTTTTAAATACAGATCCATGCTTGAAGTTGTCCTTTTCTTGGAATGTGACTGTGGCAGTTAATATGATTACAGTAGTATCAGATGAGATGGATTAGGAGGTGCTTAGCTCAGGATAGGTAAACTTACTTGGTAGTGTGCTCTTCCTTTAGTTCTGAGAAAATCAGACTTTTTTTTTGATTCACAGGCGTAAGACATAAAGAACCTTTTCGTAGCTGAGCTGTGCTTTCTAACCTGAGTTGCTCTAAATATATAACCAAGGGCAGCTAAATCCCATGTGCTGTGGTTCACTGTACAAGTTTTAATTTGCTAAACTGTTATATTCATGAGATTATGTCAGAATTCCCTTTTTCTGTCATGTACATGATTGCTTTGGGGGCTCCAGGAGGTCAAACTCTGACAGTGTCAAGCATAATTATCTTCTGAATATATTCACACCCCCTGCAAAAGCCAATGTTTGCTTGGTTTTGCCTTATTTAAGAGTGTACTCATTAGTTTACAACCTTTAATGAGGCTTTCTAAGCTTCAACTGAACAACTAAAATCTGTAAGAAACACAGATTCTCTGAAGATGGTATTATGACATAAAACACATTGAATACAAATTTTGTATTTCTATAAAATTTCAAGACATAATGTTTATTTTTGCACATTGATGCAGCTGTCTGTATGTGTTGGGGCCCATGGTGGTAAACACACAGTACTGCACACTGACTTGTTTTTCTGAATTAGTGATTTTATACATATAGAATAAACTAATCCCCCACTTTATAATGAATTTGAAGCTTATAAAATGTGACAGCTACTGATGTTCTTCATCGAGAGACTAGAATGGTTGGTCTCAATATAGTGAGTACTATTTGGGTGCCAGGTTTGCATAGTGAAAATGTGAAATATTAATAGCATCACTGAAGAATAAATACTACAATGAGTGGGACAGGTGGAAACACTGTGTCTATAAGCAGAAGACCAGGGCACACAGCCAAACAGAGTTGAGTTTGGTAAACTAATATGTTGTCACCCGTCCATTGAATCAACATAACTGACCCTGTGTTTTGCTTTGGGGAAAATCATATTAATGTCAAGCTCTTTGACTGATATCTTGCCCACCAATTGTAGAAATACTGTTTCACTCTGAAATTCTGGTAATTCTTTCTCTGTTATCACAGTAAGATTATGTTAATAACTATACAGAATCACAGGATTGTGATTAGGATTGGAAAGGCCCTCTGGAGATCACCCAGTCCGACCTCCCCGCCAAAGCAGGGTCACCTGAAGGAGGTTACACAGGAACACGTCCAGGTGGGTTTGGAATGTCTCCAGTGAGAGAGACTTCATGACATCCCTGCTCAGCCTTTTCCGGTGCTCTGCCACCCTCAGTGTAAAGAAGTTCTTCTTTGTGTTGAAGCAAAGCTTCTGGTTTTAGTTTATGACCATTGCTCCTTGTCCTGTGACTGGGCAACACTGAAAAAATCTGGCACCATTGTCTTGGCACCTGCCTTTCAGATATTTATATGTGTTTAGGAGATTCCCTCTCAGTTTTCTATAGACTAAGCAAGCCCAGCTCCTGCATTCTCTCCTCACAGAACGGATGCTCCAGACTCCTCATTGTCTTTGAGGCCTCCACGGGATCCTCTCCTGTAGCTCCTTGTCTTTCTTGCACTCAGGAGCCCAGAACTGGACACAGTGTCGCGGTGCCTGTTCCCTGCCCCGGCTAGCAAGGGCAGAACTCGGGCACCGGACACTCTGTGCCTGTCCCAGCGAGGTGGTCAGAGGCAGGGTCGCGGCTGGAGGGGGCCGAGGAGGTAAAGGAGCGAGAGGGCCCTTGGCATGGTGTTCCAAGGTTTTATTGAGGGGGTAAGGAACTCCAGAGGCCAAGAGGGGCAGCACAATGGAGGCATGGGACTTTATAGGCAGGGTAACCAGGGTCCAAGATATAATATGAACAAACCAATAGGAGAGGTGTGGGGAGGAACAAAGGTACAGGGGGCCAATGGGGTACTGGACACCTTAGAANATGTGGCCTCACCAGGGCTGAGGAGACGGGCAGGATCACCTTCCTTGACCTGCTGGCCACGCTCTTGTCGATGCATCCCAGGATATCATTGGCCCTCCTGCTGCAAGGGCACACTGGCTCACGAGCAGCTTGTCATCCACCAAAACTCCCAGGTCCTGCTCTCTAGCAGGTCAGCCCCAAGCTGGTAGTTGGGCCCTCCCCAGAGGCAGGACCCTGCACTTGCCCTTGTTGAACCTCATTTTCTCTCTGCCCAACTCTCCCGGCTATCAAGGTCCCACTAAATGGCAGCACAGCATTCAGGTGTCTCAGCCACTCTCCCCAGTCTCATATCATCATCAAGCCTGATGAGGGTACATTCCATCCCTTCATCCAGGGCATTGCTAAACAAGTTGAATAAGACTGGACCCAGTGTTGGTCCCTGGGGAATGCCACGGGCTGCAGGCCTCCAACTGGGTTCTATTCCATTGGTCACAATCCTCTGAGCTCTGTCACTCTGTCAATTCTTGATCTACCTCACTGTCCATTCATCTAACCCACATTTCCTAAGCTTGCCTGCAAGGATTTTGTGTGAGACAGTGTCAAAAGCCTTGCTGAAGTCAAGGTAGACAACATCCACTGCTCTCCCCTCACTGACCCATCCTGCCAAGTCATCATGGAACACTTTCAGATCGGTCAAGCATGCTTCCGCCTTGGTGAATCCATGCTAACTACTCCTGAAGATCTTCTTTTCTTCTCCATGCCTGGTGATAAACTAAATAAATAACATCTTTGTGCTGAAACATTTACTTGCTACTGTGTAGTAGCTTGATTCTGGCAGCTGGTGATCTTTGTTCCTTCACTGAGAGGAAAGCACATCTACTTTGAGGGAAGGCATCTTTTCAGCTCATGGTTCAGTGGTTACAACACAAAATGTTATTTGTGGAAAAACATAGCAATGCCCCTTATTTATTTTGAGCCCATCCAGTTCCATAAGTTCTGCTCGGCATTTCCCTCATCGTTAATTCTTTTACAAAAATATGATTTTAAAAATAAAATATATTTCTCAAAAGAAAAATTCTGACAGCTAATGATCAGACAAAAAATTAAGTTCATATACATATGGATAAAATAAAAGAAAATAAACCAAAACAAATATAAAAAATGGTATCACAATTTTCAGTAGAATAAAAATCTAGCACTATATGAAAAGCTGAAACGGTACCGGTATATGAAGAAAAGTCAGTTACAAAAGTCATATAAACCACATACTCATTTCTGACTTCCACCTAACCATTGACATTAGAAATCAAAGGGAGAAAAGTCAATAAGAACCCTTTCCCTGTCAGTAAAGAATAGTGATATCTACGAAACACAAGTAAATGCCTATGAAAGATCAGCAGAATTAAGGAACGTGGGGACTGGGCCACATGAGGATGGGGGAAGTGAGTAGGGAAGGATCAGGTCCTTCTGGGTAGGAATGAGCAGAGTGGGCTGAGCAGGGAGGATGGAGAGCAGCACCCTGACTGGGTGGGACATGGTTTCTGGGAGAGCTGGTGGGAGCAGGGAGGGCTGCTTTTAGTGAACCATGCAAATCTTCTTCTAGTGAAACCCCACGTAAATGTATGAGGTATGTTTGGCACATGGTCAGAAATCTGACTGATTGTAGCTAGATATTTGGAAAATAGAAATCCATTTGGCTAAATAAAAAAGTTTGGAAAATATTGCCTTCAGAACTGAGGTAAAAAGTATGATGAACAGACCTCCCTCCCTCTTCCAGTTTCCAACATCACATATAATTGTTTGTACTTACTTCAACAGAAAGAGATTTCTTTAAAAACTTTAAAAAAGAAAAAGTGTTTGCAGAAACTTTTGGCTTGTTAGTTGTCTGCCTGCCCAGAAAGTACTGCTCACTTTCCTCTTCCTTTCCATAAATGAAAATACTGGTCTTCAGCTGGGGTTACCAGCAGCTAAATGTGTTTTGTCCTTCTGCTCCTCTCTGCTGATGCCCATTCTGTTAGCTTTGCTGCATTCCCCAAAGGATGAAATGCAGGGGGCTATGACATGGGGAGCTGTAGCTCTCATCAGTAACAGAAGAGAAAAATGAAGATAGCCACTAGAAAAACTCAATTTCATGGAACAGATATTTTCTGTTTTGATGAAAATAACCTTGATGAAAAATTGCTCACCACTCAAGTTTTCTCTAAACATGTCAGATATTCCATTTTACTTATTTACCTCTGGTAGAATCACTGAATCATTTAGATTGGAAAAGACCTTTTAGACCATCAAGTCCAACCATAAAGCTAACGCTGCCACAACAGGTTGGAAGATAAGTCTCTGCAAGGTTTAGCTTTTATACTAAATGATGTATTTTAATGTTAGAATGCCCCTTGACTCAGTAGTATAGTGATGCTTCAAGAGCAGCAAATTATCATAATGCAGTAGTAGGGCTTTGTGACATTTGCCAGTTTATCTGTGGTTATGCCAGGAAGGTACACAATGCCTGTTTTCCTCTTCTGAGTAATTACTTTTTGCATTGCATCTCATGCTTCACTCATTAAGCTCTGAGCTTCCTGAGATGACAGATCAAGAGGCTTCTATGTTTTGTTTGGAATTTAAATATTCTAGATATTCAGATGGTGTATAGACACCTGCTCACACATGTAAGTGTGGGTGCTTGTGTGGCTGTACTTCCATATAATAGAATAGCAAATCTTTCCATAGAGATTCCAGTTGATTAACTTCTTGTCAAATATTTGACCTTCTTCCATTTTTCAAAACATTATACCAACAATTGCTGCAGTTAGGGCTTTAGAATAATTTATTTTTTAAACCTTGCTTTCATATATACATACTTACAATCTCAATCACAATAATAAGTATTATTATAGCACTATTCAGAGATGCATCAGATATTTTCATGAAAAAAAAGCAAAAGAAGATAGACGCTCATCTAAAAAAGAGTTTAGGGGTTAGGCTTCAGTATGAGATGACCAGCTGATCATCAATATTGTCTATTTCATATCAATATTGGAGATGACCATTACAGCATGTGAAATCTCTCTCTTCTCTGAATTCATATCATACATAAATTTTCTACAAAAGACATTTCTAAGGTTAGCATAAGAAATTTTCCCCTAAAAATGTTAAATAACATGTCTCATATTTTCCTTTCTGTATTCTCTCTTTTTTGTCTCTCTGTCTCTCTAATTTTTTACTGAGTTTACCAACTCAATTTTAATAGGTAAAATTTTCAGTCAAAACTCTAGTCAATTCTATCCACTGGAGGGTATTTTTAGAAAAAATGTTCTTAAGGACAAAAGTCAGTACTTACATTACTGAGGAGAGAAAATAGGCTGAAATGGAGGTGGGAAAATAAGAAAACAATTATCAGCTAAGAAAGGCCATTGCATGAAAGGATAGTAGAGGTTCACTCCCCTTTGGGAGGAAAGAGAGTCAGAAGAGAAAAACACGAACACGAACAGGCCCGCAGGAACCCATAAAGTAATTTGTGGTTAAAAAGAGACTATGGCTCACAGCTGAAGTATCCAAAGGCTAAAATTAGCAATAGAGCAGAGGTCTGATTGTGAGCTTAGTGCCAGAGATGTACTGCAGTGAGAAGAGCAACTGAGACTCAGAAGTGCTGGAGAAGTGTTATGCTTGAGTTCTGTTTTCTCCTGGAGAGAGCTTTCCCTGCTTTGAGCAAAAAAAAAATCAGAATGAATCATCAGCAAATACCAGATCAACCTCATGAGAGAAATGGGAAATCAAGAGACAGACAACTTGATACTAAAATAATAAATAGTCTTATTCCTGCACTAGACTTTCCTTGTAGAATCCTCTTTATCCTCACCGCAGACTAACTTCCTTAGTTCTGCACTTCTGAGGAAGCAGCAGTGCTGTTTTAGACTTTAATTCAAGGTCACTTCATGTATGCACTACAAATTTGGGGAACAACAGATCAGTATTGTCAGTGCCATGTCTTCCCTGTTAGAAAACAGTTATGTTGAAAAGGTGATGAAGCAATTGAAGGAACATGTTCATCAAATCACAGACACATATGATTTAGATAAGGAGACAATATTTTTTTCCTTAAAGAAACAAGCACATCTGGTTACATACTGTGACTGGGCAAAGGCACGTATCATCATGTGTTTTTGAAGATAACAAGAAAGATTTATGCTCTAATTCTGTAAATCTGTGTCAGACTGCTATAAATTTAGAAGTAATTTGCTTTGATAACTAACTGGAAAATAAATGTAATTCCTAACAAGAAAAAGCATGTTTATAACATAAACGTGCTGTGATAAAATGCCCTAAGAACTAAATATCCTGGAAAGAATTTTAATTCTTATAAAGACAAGTGACTGAAGGAATGCTAATTCTCTCTTTACTAGGAATGATGAGGAATGACTATGCACTACAGCTACATAACAAATGTCTTGAAGAGACTTATTTTTACAGGAAAGTTTATGAACTTTTTTTTTCAAATGTGTTAATACACTTTACTAAGTAAAGGCACATAAGGAAAATTAATATTACATTGTGAAACATGCCCCCACAATTTTATAAAGAACTGTTATGAATAAAACACTGGAACAAGCCTAGCAGTGCTGGAATCATTGCAATCAGATGTTAGGCAGGCAGAAGAACTCAGAAGAAGAAAGGGATGTCAGTAATTTGTTGATCAGTGTTTCCAGAATTACAAATGGAAATAAGTCAGTCTACAATACCGATTTTTAAAAAGCAATAAAAATGAAGCATTTCCGAGGGATATAAACCAATTTCACACTAATGATGTAGGAAAAACATTCTTTGCATTTCAGATAAGTCCACAAGTTTGTAACAAGTAATTGGGCAAAAGAAGGGTAGAACAAAAGAGCTGTTGAGGAGCTTGGCCTTGCATTAAAGATGAGGGCAAAACACAAGAACAATTAGGCTGATAACCATGAAAAAAAATTAAAATTGTCACATTTGGAAAACAGGAAAAGACTGTGGGTTAGATGACATTTCCAGATATGCAACCCCTAGGTGGTAATTTTATTAGTTGTGGTAAGATGGTCATTTTCAGAGATGGTAATTTTCATGTCATCAGACATAATATTTCTTAGTTTTTGAATAGTATCACTGCATGATTTTGCAAAACATGGAAAAATGATTTTGGTAAATTTAGAATTTTTTTTCAGGGACTATCTTGTTTTATTTGAATAAAAGATTTAAAAGTTTCAAATACTGATTTTATTTTTTAAATCAGTACTAATCCAGTAATGTACACCATTAAACATAATGGTGTGTGCTTTATCAGGAGTTTTCTTTTTGGAGAGGAATTTCCTAAAAATATGACAGTTGTTTTTACAGAAACACAGGGGGAAAACCCAGAATTCTGTAGTGTGCACTACCAGTACATGCTATGGATCTGACATAAACTTATAGATATTTAAATTGATACAAGTATTCCAAATAAATCCATTGACATCTTTATAAACTATGGTTTATCCCTAATTATAATTGGTTTCTTGGTCATTAAGGAAATATAAAGTCGTCATGAATGTTTTGTCTTCTGTGTAGTGAAATTTGGTTTGTGTGATCAGTTTCCTGAAAAACCAGAAAAAGGACATTTACTAATTCAGCACAAAATCATGGCAGTAGCCACATCCCTCAGCTGGGAGCTCTTTGGTCTGACAGTCTGCTCTGAGGAACTCTCAGAGTGTTCTGAGCTCACAGTTTATGAGCTGTGGCATCCTGAAGGTTGCAGCATTCACCTGCTGCAGCCTTCTAACCTGCTAACCTGGCCACTGTGATGTAGGACAGAGCTGGGGCACTGCAGACCTGGTTCGTGACATCAGTCCTGCCCTTCTTGCAGTGGGAACTGTGAATGGGAAACCTGTGCCAAAACGAGGCCCAGTGTTTACTTTGGTGTGAGCCTCTGTATGGTGGGCGTAAGGGTGGAGCTGCCTGACGCTGTGAGATTACAGAAGGGAAAATGGATGTGTAATTGATAAATTTTGAATGCTACTGTCCAACCAGTCCGTGACTTCCCATCCTCAGGAACCCAGCAACAAGTGCGAGGGAACTGGAGACTGCTCTTGATATCCAGCAAGATCAGGGGAGAAGTGGCTATTAAAACAAAGAAAAACCCTAATTTTGGCAAAATATCCCCACCTCCAAGTCTAGCAGGTTAAGTCAAAAGGCTCTCCCTCTTTGCTGAGGGCAATCAGATACCTTCTGTGCAGAAGTCCCAGAATTTTCAAGAGCAGATGGTGCCTTTCTGTATGAAATATTTAATGATGTGTGCTAATGAAGCTGGCTTTTACACTGTTTTGGGACACAGGGGCCCTTTTCAGGATCCAGGTACACTTTGTTCTCTTTTATCTGGTGGAACTCAGTGAATGAAAAAAAGTAAAAGAACTGTTACTTTGCTTGAAGGGAAATTCAGTGCAGCCGGGGTGCCCAATATCTATGTATATGTTAATCAACTCCAAATGTATCTGCAGGAAGAACATTGTTTAAATGAACTGCATAATTCAACATAGCCCCCCAACCCTTTTTAAGATTTTCTTCCTTCTGCAGCCATTTACTATAGGAATGTGTTATTTTATCCCAGTGCTCAACAATAACAACTGTTACTGAGCTCTTTTCAGCAAGAGGTCCTTGTGAAGCCCTTGCCAGAGCAGCTTCCCACGTGCCTGCTTGTAGATATCCAGACACTGAGTGGGACATGGGTGACAGTCTTTTCCAATGCTTTATATTAAAGCAATTTGTACAAAATCTTGTAAGAAAGCTGTAACCTGGCCAAGAACAGACCAGAGCTCTCCTGTATGGCAGTATCTACAGGAGCCACAAAAGTGACCATTTCCTCCTGGAGAATTCTTCCAGCCTTCCGGAAGAAATGTCCCAGGGAAAATTTTGGTAACCAACTATGGTCATCACAACTCAGATGTCCTCCTTTACACTGTCTCATCTATGCAACAAAATGACAGACTCCTGAAGACTCCTGAATTCACCATACCATGTAATGAAGAATTATCTCAGCTATAGGTACAAGAGGACTGAAGTAAAATGAGTCAGACAATCTTAATTTTGTCCTTTTTTAGCTGACGGATTTTTGACTTTTCAACAAGTGTCATAGTTTTATTTTAATGTTGTTAGATACATCTCCTAGGTCACACAGGTTGGCAACAATTCTGTTGTTAGTATAAGTGGCAACGTTATTATCAAATGTTATCAGTGTTATCAAGCTCTGAGCATCCACAGTTAGCCTGAACTCTGAGTAATTACCGCACTTGTCGGGAGGAAGAGTGTAGCAAGGGAAGATATGTTTGGGCCTTGTACTGACTTTGTGAAATATTTGAAAAATCCTGCTTTGGGTCTCTGCTTATATGGAGAGGGTGGGAAAACTCTTGGTTCATATGGTTCCTTCAGAGCTGAGAATGAGACCCTGAGGCCATGCAACACATCTGAGGGAGAGTCTGCAAGGAAGGGAAGATGGTTTAGATTTCCCTCCCTACTCTTTACTAAGGAGGTTTCCTGCACAGAGCTCCTGATGTAGCAGGTGTTTCTGGTCATTTTGTTGTGTGTCCCAGCATCCCTGCTCAGTTGTTATTTTGGCATGCTGCCACGGCTTCACTGACAGATGGGAATGACACCACACATGTACCTGGGACATAGACAAATGGAATTTCATGAGAGACACTAGTGGTATTCATCCTCAGAGCTTTCTTCTTGCTGAATTTCAAAGGCCTGCTATAAGCAATGAAAGCATGGGAACATTGAACTGAAGGTCAAAATAGGATTCTTTTTGTCTGATAAGAAATACCTGACAAAGCATAGTTATCTCACTAAAAATAGATAGATATCAATATATCTAGCTTTAATTACAGAAGTATTTTTTTGCTGTTCAATATATTAAGGTTTTTATAATATTACATTTATCATTTTTTCTCAACATCTTTTACAGTTTTCAGTGAAAAATAGTGTTCTCACAGTGGAGAACAAGATCTTGTCCATGGCACAGAGTATGATGGCACTGGAATGCTCCTCTCCTAGTGAATAAGGACAGTTTCCACATGGTAGATTGGAAATATGAAACAGATGGATTAATTTCTGGTTTAGATTTAAAATTACTACCTCTTTCTCAAAATTTTTTGGCTGCACACGGATCTGAGCAGAGTTTCGCGTGCTAGAAAACACATGGGGAAATTTATGTTTGCATCGACTCCCAGTGGGATTTTGCATATGGACAGAATAATCAAATTATTCATATTTATTGAAATATAGGGAGTAGAAATGTAACCTTCCACGGAGTCAAGGCAGGGAGTTTAGAATATATCTCAAGCTCTACTGTATGTTTTCATTCATCATTGCAATGCTCTGGGGAAGCCATGGATTCACCTCAGCACATTTCCTTGGAATCATGAAGATGGAGAATTTCATTTAAACCAGAAAATTCCTACAGTTTGTTGTTTCTGTGAGCATTTCCTTTTAAAGCAAGAAGTGTACAGATATTCAAAGTATATAATTTGTGGAAGACGTATTACTGTCATCTTTCAGGTGTTGTAAGTTCAGACGTGTTCTGTTCAATCATGTGAAATAAGAAATTATTTCCGTTGAATTAATAGAAAAGAGCCATACACTGAAAAATGATCAGCATGCTTCTAAAAAGAGCTATATACCTGGTTAGTGTGGAGTGGGCTATCAAGTTTGCAATCTCCACAAGATGGCTAATACCTGCTCAAAAGGCAATGAAACATGTAAGCTGTTTCCCCTGGAGTCACTGTGTCTCTTTCCACTGACTCATTGCTGCAAAGAAATGTACCTATTCCATTCTCTCAGCTGGCTTTAAAAATATTTTGAACAGCCTGTCAGATTAAAATGGTGCAAAGTAGGCAATTTGCACTGAGGTAAACCCCTTCTATTAGACTATTTATGAGGAAATTATGAAAAGTTTTTCCTGGTTCTGTTTCAGATAATTAGAAAAAGAAAAAGAAAGCTGGAAGAAAAAAACCCCAACCCAAACCACCAAAAGGTACTAATGCTGATGCCAGATTTCAAGACTATGTCTTAAAAATTATGCACAAAAATGTGTCACAAAAAGAACACAGGCTATTTCTTTGATTTCTGTGCTGTTTTTCAATATAAATTTATAATTTACTGTCATAGTATTACCTCCCCCCTCAAGACTTTTTCTCCCACAAAAGTTTGCATAGCAATTTTTGACAGCTCTATATTGTGTGATTGAAGTCACGATGTTTTTTTTTAACTGACATAGTGAGACACAGTATTTACAGGGGAAAAAATCCCAAAACATATTTGCTAATTAAATCATAATGGATCCCATGAGGAATAATTGTTTATAATGAAAAAAAAGTTAACTAGTCACATAAGCACAGGGGTCAGGCCTGACATCACTTTTCCTGTGCATTTGTAACCAGATGATCTGTAGGTGTGAGAGTTCCAAGGGGACCAGCCAAGGCTGGCAGAGCAGAGCTCACCCTTTCTCATTTGACTGTGATCTCAGACCTCTCAAAGGCTTTATATTGGCTTGAAATCTCTCAGCACTGCTGACTTGAGCAAGTCCTGGGAGATGTGTTGAACAGGGGCTGAACAACTGCAGGAAATGGAATAACAAATAAAATTGACCATTTGCATCAGGGCTAGCAAACCCCTGTGTGCTTGAGGCAAGACCAGCACAAGGAAAGAGGCAAACGGCCACCTGTTCCTTACATGGGAAAGCAGGACTGGACTGAATGAGGCAACAGAAAGGAAAAAACCCAAAAAGTAGAGAAGTGCAGAGGCAGCCTCCCAAGGGCTGCTGTAACCCGCTAGCTGGATGCCTGTGGTGCTCTTGGGTGCACCAGCTCCCACAGGTTCATTTTGGGAGTGCAACACTATGCTCCCCATTGCCCCAGAAGGACTTGATGGAGCAGTTCCTTTCATCCCTCTGCCACTGAGGCTGGCACAAGCCTGCAACGCAAGCTTTGGAACCTGGAATCATACGCTCTACCCTTCCACTCATTGTCCATGGCATTAGTCACACTTGTTCAACAACTAATAGCAGTTTGCATGCTCTGGGCTGGGAGCCACTCTGTGGATAGGTGGGGGAATTCAGCGTGGGAGGACATTCTGTCCAGCATTTTTCATTGACAATCAAGCTTTATCAGCAAAGATACCAATTCCTATTAACAAAAAACCGCAATCCAAACCAAACCAATAAACCCAACCAAACCACATGAGGTGACAGCTTCAACCCCAGAGTTTACTAGAGTGCTCAGGAGCCCTGGGTTCCCACACTTGTCCTTCCTTTCCTGTTCCTCTCAGGAGTGATGAAGTTTCCCTCAGCACTGATCCAAACTGAAGGTATAACTTGTCTACTGTGGCCTCCTTCGCTTCATAAAGGGGTTAATGATCCAGGGAATAAAGTTCTAGATGTACCAAGTCATGTTAGTAAAGTACGAGCTGAGAAGTTCCACTGATTGTGGAAAATCCTTGGCTCTGGTTTCATGTCCACCATCACGTCCACACAGCACCTAACACAACAGGATGCAAGGCTAGCTGAGGGTCACAGACATGCTGATACGACAGCAGGCAATTTAATCACGAACCTATTGCAAATTTATTTTTGAAAAGGCTGCTTTCAGAAGCATCACTGATAACAGAAAATACTCACTGGCAGGAGGAAGGAGCAGATGTTTAGCTCTCCACAAATTTCTAAGGGCTTTCTCAATAATGGGCAGGAATCAGTTGAGGAGACTGAAGGAGAGCAGAAACATGAGTAACTGCATGGAGTTAAGGAAGGACAAAAGATAACTGTCTGGATAACCTCTGTGACAGCAAAACCTACAAGTCTATGGAGAATTTTCTCAAAGGAAATGGTGAAAGGCTTTCTGATTGACATTCATAGGCTAGATTAAACAGAGTACTTAATGTATAATAGACAAAAATCATGCTTTTATGCAGAGAGATAGAATATTTTAACAGTTTTCTGTAGCTGTGATGTGCAGTACAGAGGCAATAGCATTTTGAAAGATTTTTTCCTCCTCACTATTTACATGTCTCTGATTTTCTTTTCCTTTGGACAATGAACTAAAAAAACCAGAGTATGCAAATAAAATCTATGAGCCAAATATTTAATTTATTCTATCCTGTCTGGTTATTACACCTTCTCATGAACTCCCGAAAGAACCATAAACTGTGTCCTGCCCCTCTTATGCTGCATTCTGAATAATACTGTAGAGAGTAGTGTACCTTAATTACGACTTGTGTTTTAACCTGGTGCTACAGCAAAGTTAAGACCTTGATCAGTTTACAGATCAGATTTATATTCTGTTCTTTCATAGTGTATTTATCTGCAAACATTTTTTTACCTCAAATTTCAGGTTATTCACCATGAAAATATTGTGCTGGTACTCCTTGCCAGCAAAATATTTTGCAGTGTTATGCACTGGTTCAATATGTTTTTGTAGAAGGTTACATCCATAATGTGAAATTGTAGGTTTAATATTTTGCTTCTTTTTAGGCAGATGACTAAGGTCTCAGATAGGATATTTTCAGGCGACAGTGTAGGAGAGAGGTTAATTAAAATGAACAATATTTTGTCAGTTGTAAAAGCCTACAATTATGTAGAACCTTTTTCTATTTTTAAGCTACTCTCAGACATAGTGATTTTTGTTTATAGTCTGAAGAACAAGATGATCTGACACTTCCTGCACTTGCAGACATTCTGGAGCTCATAGGCTGGTGTTGTTCTTCCATAAATTTGGAGAATCAGATTTAATTCTACAGTGTTATTCTAGAAGTACGTAACTACAGATTCCAAAAAGTTAAATGTTTTGTCAGGATTGTTCACTGTAGCCTAAGTCACACCTACACCTGGTTTCACCTCTGGTAAAAACAAAAATATACTTGCCTCTTTACTGACCTTACATTTTTATAGGAGAAGGCAAAAAAAAAATCCCCTATTCTATGCACCATTTAAAATATTGTACTAACCCTTTTTTAATTCTACTCTGATGCACAGATCTTTTAGCTATTCAGGCATATGCTTGGGGGAAATAGCGAGTCCAATTGCAATAATGGTAAGAGCTCTATAAAAATCACCAGAGCTATCGTATTAAGCTCAAGCCGCTGCTTTCTCATAGTAATGATCTGGAAGTAAAATAAAACCAAACAAACCTAGACACAGACATTTCTTATGGTACAGTCTAGTGTAGCTGTCTATTTCTACCCATCAGATCAGCCACATATTTTATGAAGACAGTACTTGCAAGACCTTTTTTTTAAAAAAAAAAGTTCTGTAGGAGAGAGTACAAACAAAACTCCACATTCTTAATAATATAATTAATTAACAAGTAAATTTCTGCTTGCAGCTGAGAGATCTGTCTGATTTAAGGATTATTGAAAATGTACCCTGTGAAGCCTTTTTCATGCTGATACTTCCAGTGAAGTCACTACCACTAAACAGTCTGGCAATGTTCATCTACCATGTAAAAGTTTTTGAGCATTTAAGAATTTTTAAGGTTTTTTTTAAAGACCAGGAAGTTTCCAGGTATGGAAGAAGATGTGCTTATGTAATATGTAGTGAGTGACATACCTCAGAGGTCTAGAAGATGGTAATATAATACATTTTTTAGACTGAAAATTTTGCAGATGAACTAGTTTTTCAGTTGAATCGTAAGTTCAATTTTCCTTGCACTAGATGGCCTTTATATACTGGTGGGTGGTTGTTCTAAAGAAGACAGGTAATGTTGATATATGTGGGGTTTGAGTATGCATTGCCGTATTTACACAATTTTGCTTATAAAACATTTTTTTAATTATATGCTATAGTCATATACTACTACATTATCTATTTTACTAGTATTCTAGGCATGATATTAATGAAAAGATTTACAGGACATTTAAGCAGCTTGAAATCCTCGTGAGATTGAACTATTAATATAAAATTATGTTGTGTTTGTGTTTTGAAAATGCTACTTGCTAAGAATCAAACAATTTCTCTTATATTAGGAAGTTCAACATCCACTGAAGGCAATGGTAGAGGAAATCCAATCTCCCTGATGAGGGCTGGGGTAAGACAAGCTGTCTTAGGAAAACTGAAACTTGCAGGTAGGAAAAAAGCCATATTTATTTCAATAATGTTATAAAGACACTTCACTTCTTTCAGTTAAAATTATAGGTTTAGAGGAGGAAAGGCCTCCTCCCTTAGTTTTCAAGAACTGACAGTCCTATAACATAAAGCTTGACCTCATTTTAATTCGATGTTTCTGAGATGTGGCCACTGTGCCAGTCTGATCAGGTTTTTTCCACACACCTGAGGTTTGTTGGTGCTCTGCTGGCTGTGGTGGGATCTCCCTCAGCAAAGTGTTATGAATGGCAAGGGCCACAGTGAAAGGAGTGAAATGATCCCACTTACCCCAGAATCCCCTTATGCTCACCCACAATTTCACTGTTATTCATAGTTTTAAACACCTCTGCTTCCACATCCCTTAAGGAATCCACTGGTTGATATTTGTCTTAATTTCCGGTGACGAAAATCCTCATTAATTCCCTTTGGGGAAGAAGCCTGACTGCCTACAGCCAGCTGCCCAGAACTGTGCCTAGATGGTTTTTGACTATCTGTAAGGTGAGAGACTTCAACCTCCCTGGGCAATCTGTGCCCATGCTTGGTCACCTGCACAGTACACAAGTGTTCCTGTGTTCAAATAGCACCTCCTCCATTTCAGTTCGTGCCTATCACCTCTGTTCCCATCACTGGGCACCACTGACAAGAGCCTGTATCGTTCTTCCTTGTACCCTTCAGATATTTTTTCACTGATGGATGAAATTAATAAGCAATTTGTGAGTCAAGACGTAAATTTTCAAGTCAGAATTGAAATACAGAAAAACTAGGTGACAGAACAGCTATTGGAAAAATCAGTGGCAAGCTGAGACAAAATGCAGAGATATACTGAAGTCCCTGTATTCAGAAGGAAGGAGGAACCACAGAAGCAGGAAGTAATTCATCACTGCAGCTACTGGACATATGCATAGGAATAAGATGCAACAAAATGCAAACTTATTTGTCCAGTTCTGCTTCTGCTGCTGCACTAAGTATGTTGTTTCATTGCTGCTGGTGGTGTGAAACAAGCATGATCAAATGCCGCTAAATGGGCAGACTAGGAAATGAAAAGAACATGGCAAATTTAAATGAAACAAAACCTAGGTTGTGGGTTCTGTAAGTCAATTCTATTGATGTGAGATTTGTGAGAACATGTTTTTGAATTCTTTCAGGAAAAATATATTGTAATATCTTCTAGAGGGGCAGGTTTAATTGCAGTTGGGTATCTGATGCTTCATTAGGTTAAGGTCTGTTCACTGGAATGACAGGAGTGATGGGCTGTCTGGATGAGATGAAGTGTTGTAATGCTGAGGTCACTAAAAACTGCACAACAGCCCATACAGAAGCGGGATGAGATTGTACATTAAAAGGCTATAATCTAGTTGCTTAACTGCCTTAAATCAGGTGAAGAAGGGATGAATATATGCATTATGTTTAGCTTTTTACAAGACTAAATAAGCTGTTTAACTCTGACACATACAGTGATTTTCCAGAAAAAATATACCATGGTTAATTATATAAAAATTAAAATAAATCACTATGCTTTAAATTTATTCCATAAAAAAGGCTGGTTTCTGATTCTCAGAAAAAAGTTGCATGCAGTCACAGTACATGAAAACTTACTTTGTGTAACATGGTGCATAATAGATCTCAGAGAAAGCTGACCTCAATGCACCCTTAGGCATGGTTACAAAGGATACTTAAATGAGCATTTCTAGCAAAAATCACAAGCAGCAGATTTAGGACAAAAATTGCCATGTGATAGCACCTAATTCTCCAAGCGTGAACTGGCCAACAACATTTGTTTTGTAGTCATTTTCTTTGTACAAACAAAGCGAACTTCTAGCTTTATACTCAGTCTTGTTTTGAAATTTGATACGGATTCAACACAACAATTTACACATAAACCTCAGAAGAGAAGTTAACTAGAACCAGATGTGGAGCAAGATGCCACATTTGGAGAAACCCACTTTAAACAACCACCTTACTGTAGTGACTTGAGTCAGCTCAGTTTATGGCAAGCAGAAAGGAGCTTTTCTTAGCTGCTATAAACTGGTGCACACACTTCAGCATGTGAAACCAACACCCCCTTAAAAGGCACAGTGATTGGCCATAGGATTTAGAGCTTTATTATTTGTATCCCTGGTGACCAACTCTGGATGATACAAAAGCAAAAGCCTGGACAATATTACGGCTTCACATGACAAGAATTGTGGTTTTGTTTTTCTTTAATCTGAATCTGAAAGATTATACCTTTGTTGTGTACATTCCAAATCAAAGTCTCTGATACTGCTAGGGAAAAAAAAATTAAACTTGAGAGATGCTGCCAACTTCAAATCTACACTTCAGCCTGAATTTTTATCTACTATTACTACATGCAAACAAATTAGCTGAAAGAGACTTCAGGAGTCTCTTCCAGTTGCTTTTATTTTTTTTCTTTTTTTCAACCAAGTACCTGGGTTTCTGAGAACAGGATGGATCCAACACTATTTTTGTCTAATTCTTGTCTGTGCTTTACACAATCCACCAGCTATTGTCTTTGGGGAGGAAAGCATGAAAGACCAAAAGAAAGCCTGAAATCCAGACTGGCTATGGCAGGCAGTGGAATGGTTGTACAGAACTGGGGGCCAGAAAGAACCATGGCCGTTGTTTGCCTGATGCCCTCTGTGCCCTCAGCTGGGGAGTGATTCCATGTCACGGGCACTCCCGTCCCTCAGGCTCCAGGTGTGCAGCCCTGGCACTGGTGGGACAAGCTCCCAGCGGGAGCAGAGGCTGCATCCCACACCGTGTTGGAGGTGTCTGCAGGCCTCTCACGTTGCCCACAGTGTTCCTGCTGCTCACATGTACCCTTTCTGTCACAGCCTTGCAAACCTAAACTATGGGAAGCAGCTCCTAACCTGAAATGTGGTGATTGGTTTGTTCTGGAGAGTTCCATGGGGATGCAAACCCAGACACCTGAGAGTGAACTTATTCTACTCGAGTCACAGCCTCTATGGCTCTTCCTTCCTCAGCTTTTCCTCTGTGGTCTGCAAGGCCAGTTGCTGCTCATCCATCAAGTGGCAAAATCACAGTACTTCTAACTATCTGAGGAAATGCAATTTCTCCAGGATGTTTTAGCATGGATGTGTTACAGGCATTTTCGTACTACAGAGCTTCAGGAATGATGAGAACCTGAAAGGCAGTGCAGGTTTTGCTTTCTCCCAAAAAAGACGGACTCACAGTTTCCCATAATTAGATATTTCCAAGCCAAATTATCATGACCATGCTGCAGAAATGTTTTAATTCACAGTCTTGAAGGATTTTCCAAAGAAACCAAATGAAATCCATAAAAATGTTTAAAGTGACCACTTCAAGACATGGTGAGACCACCACTTCCCATAATGAACTGCTTACAGGTCAAATTAAAGCACATTTTGATTGTTTGTGACTTTTTAGGCATATGGATGAGGTTATTCTTTTACAGTGATTTGTCTCCCCAGTTATATATTACCCTTTCAAATATTATGTCCTCTAGGTAGGCCAGAAAAGGCAATTGATCCCTGTTTATATCACTGGTAAAAGAGCACAGGACCAAAAAATGATATCTGGAGGATTTTGCTAGAAAAAGTCCTACTCATCAATGACTTCACACTGACTGTGTTCCAAGATTTCTCAGTTAACCAGATTAGTCTCACAAACATGTCCCCTGCCAGTGCCATGTACAGGAAATGTTTTTTTAAGTCAAATGTCCAGGTAATAAGTCAATTAACTCAGAAAAATCCAGGATTACAATAAGAACTCAGTTACATTTTATAGCTACATTTAAAATGTTTCCAGAAAATATAACAAGATTTTTTGGTCAGGCAGACACGGAAATAAATATACTAACTGTTCTTGCTTATATTTATAACCTTTAATTCTTTGCTGAATCTCCAATTAACCACTTAACAATTCCATATAGAATCAATTCAGAACTAATAAATACCTCTTATTATTTTCAAATATTGGAAGAACATTATTGATTTCTGATTCTGTTGAAATTTGTCTGAATTTCTTTAAACCAGTTTGTAGTGCTTCTCAGACACTTTGCTAAATATTTGGTGGAAGTACAAACACAATATTCCAAACCTCCTTAAATGTTTGTTCTCATCCTATTATTTTTCAAAGACAAACTTTCTATTCCACTGAGATGGTGCTTTTATTATCTCTTGCATTCAGAAGTAGTAGAGATTTTTTTCCACTGGCAGTATGACATTTGAAGTATCCATGACATTATGGCTATTCATAACAGCTTTTTCTTTTCCTACATGTTGTGGGTATTTGTTGAAACACTCATATCACTCTTTCCTGAGATTTAAGCAATCTTTCTGACAACACAGTGCATTATTGACCTGTTATCCCATAGGGGCTGACACCTGAAGCTTCAGTCCGGAGTTCCTGGTCTGTCTTTACACTTCTGCAACACCTTCCTCACAAAGTGTGCCACTTGCAAGGAGGGAGTTAGAGCAAAATCCAGTATGGCAGATATTGGCTTAAAGGAAACCTGGGTCACAGTGAACAACATGTACAAATAACCAAGAAAAAATTTGCATAGCAATTAAGAATGGAGATCAGATCATGTGGCTTCCGCTTTTTTTGTTCACCCTAGGACTCTCTTTCTTCTACATTATTTGGAGAAGGAGGAAGAGAATGAAAAAAAGATTTACTGGACAATAAAGAGCAATTCTTTCTGATCTCATTCATAGCAGAGTATTATGATGTAATACCCACACACATACATCATGATCTATACCAAATTTTGAGATTTTTCATAACTTATGCAGTGTCTGAAGAAAAGTCACAAATCTATAACCCTAAAATTGAAAGTCATGTGAAGTTTCAGACAAATGGAAACCGTTTACAGAATGCACTTCTCACTTTGAAATAATTTATTCTTTATTTAGCTTGAATAATACTTGGGTCCCCCAATTTTGAGGATTACTGGCAGCAATGCCCTGAGAATGACATGAAAAAGCTACCTCTGTTCTTTCAGATTTCAGTATCACATACTTATCCACATGCACAATTGTCATAGTCATTTTAATCTGTAATCTAGGTACTTCTGAGTGGTTGATTAAGAAACTGAGTTTAACCCATCAATTTTAAGGGACATACCTAACAGGAAAAACTGCTTACGTATCAAACAGTGACAGTCATAAAAAAGCAGTCTGCTTAGTAGGGAAAAACTCTCATTTATATTATTTTCTGTGTTTTCCAAAATCAGCACTCATCACCTACCATCTGTTCCTGCTTTCTGCGTGGATCTTCTTGATTTGATTGACATTCTTCCCAATGGCAGAACTTACAGTGCATGTTAAGTTACACAAGAGAACCAATTTAAGCATCTCTTGTGTATAAATTAGCTAGAGAGTCTTAGAGATATGCTGCTTATCTGATGGCATAATTGAGCCCAAAGCTCTATCACTGATCTTTCACAACTTGGTTGTCAAATATAAAAAAGTTAAAAGAAAGGTAAGGGAGGGAAATCTTTTCATAAGAATTATAACTTTCTCAGCTTCTCATAGAATTGCATTTCTTTTGCAGAGAAATTGAGAGAAATTTAAATGTAACAGTAAAGCTCATGGTATATTTCTGACAGCAAAAATGGGCCATAAAAGTAAATGACAGGAAACTCTGTATGTGGAAAGGTTGGTGTGTTACCCATAGTCATCAAATGTCATTAGTAATTTTTTTTCCAATGTTTTGGTATTGCAAACGTTTGTGACAAAACTGACTCTTACTCCAAGCTGTTAGCTAAACAGTTAGCAGGACTTCTAAGTGTGTCCTTAGGCAAAAAACCCACAAAATGTCCCAATTTTGAAACAAGATTTGAGATACAGCTATATTAACCCTTGGCTGTATTGCAAGAAGATCACTCTGGCAAAAAACCTTAAAAAAAATTGGTGATCATACTCCTTTCCCCGCATCCTGTCACATAATTCAATATTTCTGAATGCTTTACTGTGTCCATTGTAAATGGTTTTCCCTCCAAAGGTTTCTGTAATTTAAAATCAATGCTCTTGTCAGGAGTTCTGACAATACTGTGTTGTTTATATTATTTCAAATGCACTGAATCAGGGGATAATCCAGTAACAGATCTGGTATAAAACCACCATGGCCTAAGTTTCTTCTGAATGTGTAGAGCATATGAAAATAATAATAAAAATGTACATATACATACACCCACATACACTCACATACGTATATGTATGTATGTATATATAATTTTTGTTGACCACAGTGCAGAGTCTTTACCCAAAAGATGGGCTAGATAGCAAGCACATGACTCTTTTTTTGTAAGTTAAAATAATGAGCAGTGAGATAACAGTGCTGCTGTTGTGTAAATGTGCCTCATCTTTCAAGGCAGTAATTTTCTGTGGGGTTTGAACTCATCGTGGGGCTCAGAGCTGTGTGACCGCTCCTGTTTTCCTACAAACTGATCTCACATTAACAATAAAATGTACACACAGACACACAGAAAACATGCACGTATGAGGGCATTGAAACCTTACAAATAAAAGACATTTGTTGCTGCAAAATACAACAGAAAAACAGATGATATAAAAATTAAGACAAAGGTATAAGATACCTTAGTACTATACTGCTAACACTAGTGACTCTTACCAGCAAACTTCCAGCATTTAATTCTTCTTCCCCCACATACCTATCCTCTAGATCTGAATTTTCCCAGCACTCTATGGTTGGATTCCAGAAGTGGATGACTAAGGAGTTGCATGTAATATATAGGGCATATCTTGAGGTAATAGCCTTTACAGATCACTGCAGAATTTATATTTAATGAATTATGGTGTCATTAACCTTATGCATGTCATCTTTAAAGTAAATCTAACATCCAGTTTTATCTTCTTTCACTGCATCAGGAAAAAAATCTAGCAGCTGTCTATTCTAGCTGTGGCTGCTACAGGTGGACAAAGCCACCTCTGAACTCTGCTGGCTGGGCACATCTACTGTCTTCAGCCACTGGAATAGGGGAATCTATGCAGGACATGTCATCTGCGTAGCAGATGAACTCTGCTGCAGGGGATAGCGTGCAACAGGATAAAATGGAAGGGAACACCTGCTCCCAGCAGCTTTGGGCATGTACATCCCTCTCTCCCCATTCCTCCTCAATAGCTCTGCCCAAATTGCCTTTTATTGGTGAATCTATGATTTAATGATGTTGTGCTTAGTTGCCCATGTAAAAGGAATTATCTTTTCAGTCTTTCTGCTGGACAGATCCTCATTTTGCAAGTGTTATTAACTGATGTTTGTTTTCTATTGTGGTAACTCCAAAACCTCTGCACTAGTTATTCTGAACTAAATTATATGTAGGTAGTAGCAAATTTTTCCAGCCAGTGTTTGAATAATCTTGTCACCAGAGAATGAATATTTTTATGTTCAAATTGATCACTTTGCCAGCCAATGACTTCAAAGTGTTCTTCAAAATATATAATAATATAATTTTTTGATATTTTTACCTGGTCTAGTGTAAGATGCCCCTGTCCATGGCAGGAGTATTAGAAGCTGATGATCTGTAAGATCCCTTCCAACCCAAACCTTTCTAAGATCACTTTGTTTTTGCATGCCCTGTGTTCACCAAACTGTGTATGGCAGTGCAGAATAATCTTTCTGCAGATCTAGACTGGGTTTTCATCTAGGTCTCTTCTCACTTTTATGGTCTATAACAAGACAGATCTGATTTCACTTTAACAAATCAAACATCTTAAATTAAATGTTACTAAAAAAGATATGTACTGAGACAGAGTACACAGCACGAAGGCTTGGTCACAGGATGGAATTTCGGAAAGTGATGTATTTCCAGAGGACGTCAAAACAATCTGAGTTCTGGCTATGTGGTATGCTGGCAGCTAAACCTCAAAATCCCCACTGACTCACACCGGTCTTAGAAGGTGCAGATTTTTGGTAGCTATGGGCTGGTAATGGAAAATAAGGGTGTCTATCCTCTTCAGAGGCAGTAAGCCCCACATTCAATGATGTCCTGACAGCTCTCTGTCTGTTCTGCCTTGTCTTTTCCTCCCCCAGAGAGAGCTCATGGCTGTCAAAGTGGCAGAATACTAATTTCTCAAGATACTAAGGCTGGAACTGGCCCTGCACCTATCCTGGAGGGAATTTATATATGATCTGTAAATCTGTTGGCATTATTAGTTACAAGTAGGTAAGGTCCTATTTCACAGAAGAATCTTTTGACAGAAGTTCCCAGCTTCCCTTCAAACTCTTTGTCAGGCATTCCTTAAACAAGGTCTTGTCTCTGCATCTCTGTGGCTTTGCCTCCCTCTCTCAGTCTGAATTCAACAGTTACTCCCCTCGAAGGCAGCAGAAAAATCTGTAAGCTCCACTGGCATTCATAATATTAAGCACAGACAGCTTTATAGTGTGCCCTTGTACAGTTTTGGAAGAAACACGGTTGTTCAGAGCCCTTCGTTTTCCATCATTCTTTAAAGAGAACTGATAGCTGCATCCACTCTGAGGCCACTCTTGGACATATTTGGATGTGAGGAAGAATGAAGACAGTCTGTAGCAGATCCAGCTAGATATGGAATGGGATGGGAGTGTGTGCTGCACCCATTTGAAGTATGTTATATGAGTTTCCAAGAGGCCTGGGCAGATCTCATAACTGTCCCTTCAGGAAAAACTAGCTTTTTTACAGTCCTTTTCACCAGAAAGCCTAGACAGACACACAAATGAGCAATCCCAGATTAGACCCTTTGATGTGCATGATGCTACTAGCCAACACATCTTTTTATCATAGGTGAGTCTCCAGGTAAATTGTGAGAAAGAAATTGAGTATCTGGAAGGATCCTGTTCATGGAAAAACTCAGCTAAATCTCCTGTCCTCAGTTAATCTAAATATATTTTACACTCTTCCTTAGAATCTTGATGCAATCTTGTTTCTGCTGAAGTTTCCTGTGTGACAATCTGCTGGAGTCAGAATCAAATCCGTGTAGTTTGGGCACGTGGGCACAGTTACATCTCATGTACCTCTGGGTACAGTATGGGACATAAAATTAGAATCACCTCAGCTCCCTCAACAGCAGGTGGGAAGAGAGGCACACAATGAAAACATTTACTCCCTTAAATCACCTGGCTTCCTTTGAGTCATCCATTAAATCAGGTAAGGTGAATCCAGGAAAAACTGGGCTAATTTTCAAAGCAGGGAGATACCAACAGATAGATACAACACAAAGTATCTGTCTAGGTAACTGATCATAAAGGATACAGGTCTGAGCACAGAATGATCGACTGTATGTTCTTGGGACAGGGACTTTTGTATCCCATATTCATACAAGATATTTTTGTCAAAGACACAAACTTTTGGTTTCAGCTTAACCCTTCTGTTTGAAAAAAAAATTATCTTTTTATTATGAAACATATTTAAGAAATAAGGAAAACCTGGTAAAGTGAACTGGATGGAGAGGTAAATCTGAAACTTGTATGCTCTCCTGGGCTCACAGAACGTGAATTTTCTTGAGCTGCTTGCATACCTAGTTATGGTCTTTTCTACAGGATGTTTTTCTACTTTCATATTTATCTTGAAAAAAGGAAAATATTTTGTTGTACATCATTAGCTAAGGAAAAAGAACCATGGGCATGGGTATTCTTGCTTCTTCCTACCATCTTTTGACTGTAAGTTAGCAAAGAATTTCCACACTGTAATGTGATAAATACAGGCAGTATGCCTCAGAACTCTGGACATTTGGGCATCTGCTTTTGCCACTGATCCGCAAAGATGTGTTTCTTTGGGAAGTGACTTTACCTTTCTGTGCTCCACTGCTTCCAGGTGTAACAAGGCTCAATTTCCTGAGAAGATTATAATGAGGTGAATGGAAGTAGACGTCTTGTGTCACAGCAGATTTGTATTTATCACTCTTTGGCCAAAGAATTGTGCTTATTATGCAAATTCATTGTAAAAGGAGAGACATTTCCCTTACAGATTTGACAAGTAATCTGCATAACTCTTTCAATAAATGCTGTGTGTCCTCTCTTCTTGAAACAGAGGAAGACTAACATCATGTGTTTATCTGATAAAAAACAACATGCTGTTCCCAGCAACTATCAAGGACCTGCTCCTACAACAGCAGCATTATTGGGAATGACCTCACTCATTTACAATTCTGACAACAAATCCCATCTGCACGTGTTTGTTTTCTAAAGAATGGTATTAACCCAGAGTGAGGTGTTTGGATTGAAGCAGCTCACCGATGTTCACTGGTGTTATATTTACAGGACTGAAATTGTAGTACTTGATGACTCCATTGTTTGTTAGTCGGAGAGTGAGCTCATTACCATCAGGTTCTCAAATGTTTACAACTAGTTGCTACTAGAAACTATTTTGATTCTGTATTGGAAACCACAATCACATAGACAACCGTTAAGTCAGCGGCCCAGGGAGCCCTGGACTTTGCGTTTCTCCCTTGTAATCCCTGCTCACTCTGCTGCAGGCTGCGGGCTGCGGGCTGCAGGGGGTGGGACTGTTTACTGCTTTAGTCCTTATTTTTGACCCTCACCATGCAAAGGAGGTTAGGAAGTTCTAATTGTTTCTGGAACTGTTGGATTTTTTCTCATGTTTGCAGCTACTTTACAGGTGACAAAGTCTGGTTTGCTGCTGTGTGGGAGCAAGACTGTCATCCATGTACTTTTCCTGCCTCTGGACTGCCTTCACCCCTGTCACTTATAGAGCGCATAGGAATGCATGGAATCACTTGTTTATGTTACTACCTATGATTTGTCTTGGAGGCACTAAAGCTGCCATAAATTGCTGAAAACCCAGTGGTCTGGAGCCATGAAAGAGGATGAGCTTACCCTTAATACCTAACATTGAAGTAGGAGAAGAGCAGCCCAGAATGCCTGGAGAGGTACAGAGGCTCCTGCCAAGCTGATGAATGCTCTGCCTGCATCTGCTTTTGAAAAAATGAGAATTACTGGATGGGCCAGGCCTCCGTTGCATGTCAGTTATGTAACAGTTTATAAATTTTCTATTTAAAAATAAGCTATGAAATGTTACTGTTGAAGTGAATATAATGTTGGCATTCATGTTTAAAAGTGTGCAGGAAAACATGCCCAGGGCAGGGGAGTCCCTGGGTGTGCTGTAGATGGCTTATGAGGAAAAAAATGACATTTGACTAGGAAAGTGTTTCTCTTGTAGGCAGAGGGCTTACTAAGGACCTTTAATTCTATTCTGAAAAACATCTGAAACCTGGGAGGGTGAGTGGAACGTGTGTCCAGCAGTTCAGGGTCTGAACGAGAACAGCAGCAGGCCAGAGCAGAGCAGCTGCAATGCAGCCACTGTACCAGGCATATCACTGAGTTTGAAATCACCCAGGGAGCCCCATAAAATGATCTGCAGGGAATCCTGTCAACCTGGACACTGAATGAGGGGGAGATAGCAGTTAGCTACCTTGGCTGTGGGGAGAGGACTGGGAAACTAGGGTAGAAAATGGTAATCCTGCATGCTGTCCTCTAGTTCTCTCCCAGTGCCACTGTGTTATCATGTTTTCCTTTTGTCCCCAGTAAACTGTGTCAGTTTAAATCATGATTAAGCACAGGGAAATGTCAACTGCTAAATTATGGGTATAAGACAGTTATTCAAGTTTCTCAGTAAATGTTCACAAGAGCACTGTTTGAATCCTTGCAGAAACCCTTAAAAATTGAACATGCCACCATGGCACAAAGTTTGCACCATTTTTTCCCTTGAGAATGACTCAATTCCTTTCTTTTTTTTTTATTTAGGAGAATTTGGCACTGCAGACATGAACCTGTCTCATGTTAAATGGTGTTTTTCTCCTTGACTTTCCAGACAAGTTTTGGGATGACAAAATATGTCTAAAAAAAAACAAGACGGAAGAAAAAAGTGAAAAGAAAAAGGAGGTTACCTAGAAGGTAGAAATAGCACAAGCTGTTAGCCATGGTTTAGATTGAAAACTGTTTTGCCAATTAAAAGTTCCTTTTGATGTTTCTAGGTAACATCATCACCCCAATAACCAAAGGAATTGCTATACAACCACTTTATGGACTGTGCAAGCACCCTGTGCACCCTCCCCTTGCTCATGCCAGCAAAGGCTGCTGTGCTGGCTCTGACGTCTCATCTGAACAGCAGTGGAACTTGTTCTGCAAAGTAATTATTCTACAGCCTTTTAGGGGAGGCCTGGCTGGCAGCTGCTTCTACCATTAACTTCCCTACTTCCCCCATACTGGGAGAGGTATAATATACTTTCCTTCACTAATAAAGATTGCATTAAGGAGCATGTGGACGTAGCCAAAAATAAAAGTTGGTTTCCAGACAATGTTTTGGGAAAAAAAAAAGTTTTCTTGAACTTTTGCAACATAAACCAACTAGTGGGAAAATTACTGTTATCTTTGCCTTGCAATTTTTGTATTGTAGGCAATTCTAACATGAATGGGCACATATTCATAGCTCTCCATCCATACTATGAGCAGTATGAGCAATTTAATTTCCAGACTGAACCATGTGTTGTATTTGAGCTTGCCATTGTTCCGGCTGGTGTTGAAACACAAGTCTTTAAACTAGAGGTTTCCAAGGATAAAAATTCCCATTTGGGGCCCAAAACAGATGTTAGATATAGGTCACATAAATCCCTTTATGAAACTTGAACAGGTCAGAGGAATTAAATCTTGATATTTTAAGTGAAATAAATATATTTTCTCTCACATTCTATCTTTGATCCTCAAAATATGTGTATCAATAGGAAGAACCTGAGGGGTATACTGTTAAAAAATGTGGAGCTGGTTTATTCTCTCTCATGGAAAAGTATGCGGGAGGAAAGAGACTTGTGCATCCAGATAGATTCCTGATATTTTCACACAGAGTGGAATTGCCATATTTTCATGGGAAATGAGTTTGCACACTTCCCACCCTGGAACAAATCTTGTGATCCAACCATCTGGAGTGAGCTGAGACCTGACATTCCTCACTGGGTTTCTCAGAACATTGTCTTAACTGTAATCTGATTAATAAGGACACCAGCATTAGAGAAAAACAGTGGAAGTTGAACTCGATCTGCCTGTGTGAATGTGGTTTTTTTTCTTGTTTCTGGTTTTTGACTACCTATTTGTTATTTGTGATGCTGATAATTGCTGGTCTTCTGTTGCTGTCTGACAGTTTGTTGCTTTGTCCTATTTACATGGATTTGACATATTTTTCCTATTCCTTTTTCATCTTTTATCTGTCTAATCTCCCTCAAGTCTCAGCTCCGTCCTCCTTTCCCATTAAGACACAGTATAAGCAAAGCATCTTGAACTTTAAAAGGCTCCATTGCCTAAATATTTGTTTACTTGTGAATCCTCCCTCTCCTTCCATGTATGCCATTGGTTAACTCTGAGGATTGCTCATGCCAGTGCCACACTGAGTCATTCCAGAAGAGAACACAAAAAGTGAAGGTCTGCTCAGGTTACATAAGGTCAGTATTGCCATTCCTGCTCCTGAAGTCCACTGCCTATGCTGCTGCACATTCCCAGTCAGATGTACCACTCAAAACTTGCCCCAGATTGGACATGGGCTCAGTTGGGATATTGTACAGCAATTGGTAATGCTGAGACAAACCAGAGATAGCATAATGGAATCACAGAATCACAGAATCATCTAGGTTGGAAAAGATCTGCAAGATCATCGAGTCCAACCTTTGACCAATCACCACTTAGAGCAGAGCACTAAGTGCCACATCCAGTTGTTTCTTGAACACACTCGNATTCCCAGTCAGATGTACCACTCAAAACTTGCCCCAGATTGGACATGGGCTCAGTTGGGATATTGTACAGCAATTGGTAATGCTGAGACAAACCAGAGATAGCATAATGGAATCACAGAATCACAGAATCATCTAGGTTGGAAAAGATCTGCAAGATCATCGAGTCCAACCTTTGACCAATCACCACTTAGAGCAGAGCACTAAGTGCCACATCCAGTTGTTTCTTGAACACACTCGGGGATGGCGACTCCACCACCGCCCTGGGCAGCCTGTTCCAATGCTTGACAAGGATTTCAGTGAAGAAATTCTTCCTCATGTCCAACATGAACCTCCCCTGATGCAACTTGAGGCTGTTTCCCCTCATCCTATCACTTATTTCTCGGGAGAAGAGACCAACCCCCACCTGGCTACAACCTCCTTTCAGGTACTTGTAGAGAGTGATAAGGTCTCCCCGAGCCTCCTTTTCTCCAGGCTAAACACTCCCAGCTCCCTCAGCTGCTCCTCATCAGACTTGTACTCCAGACCCTTCACCAGCTTTGTTGCCCTTCTCTGGACTTGCTCCAGCACCTCAAGTTTCCTTCCTGGACTGAGGGGCCTGGAACTGAACACAGCACTTGAAGCGGGGCCTCACTGGTGCTGAGTACCGGGAGCCAATAATTTCCCTGGTCCTGCTGGCCACACTATTTTTGAAAAAAGCCAGGTTGCCACTGGGCTTCTTGGCACCAGGGCACACGCTGGCTCATGTTCAGCTGCTGTTAACCAGCACTTCCAGGTCGTTTTACTCTGGGCTCCTTTCCAGCCACTCTTCCCCCAGGCTGTAGTTCTCCACAGGATTGTTGTGACTGAAGTGCAGAACCCAGCACTTGGTCTTGTTGAACCTCATACCATTGTCTTCAGCTCATCAGTCCACCCTGTTTGAATCCCTCTGCAGAGCCTTCAACCCTCCAGCAGATCAATACCCAATTTGGTGTCATCTGCAAACTTACCAAGAGTGCACTCAGTGGATGGAGCTCAGCACATCTGTACCCACAGGACATGTCCACACGTCACAGCTGGAGGCTGTGAACCCCTTCCACTCATTAGAGGGGAAAGTTTCATGTGCTTTCCTAAGGTGATATACAGCACAGAAATGAAGTATACATTTCTGTCCTTCCAGCTTTTTAAACCTTCTGTTTCAGTTAAGACCTTCAAGGGAAATAATTTTGCTCTTGTCATTCCTGTATTGTAGCTCGTGTAGAGCAAGACCTTCTTCTTGTGCTTGTGTAGGGCATAATGTGGTGGGATCCTCTAGCCCTGGCTAGACTACTTACTATAGACTCTATAATAGTGCTCCTCCTCCTAACATCATCAAAAGATTGCCAGTTTTGGGGGTATATTGGAAGCTGTTGAAACTGGTGCTTCAAGGCATCTGGGAGACACTGATGTGGGAGCAGAAGAATGTGTGCTGACTCGATAAGGTTTTTAAGAAGGTTTTTCTGCCTCTTGATTCAGTGGCTGGAAGAATGCCCACTCCAGAAAGCAAGGATAAAACTGAAGCTTTTCCAAATATTTTTTTGGTAGCTGGCACGCACTTTAGAAAGAGTTTTTAACTTAATTAAATTAACCAGTTAACCCTCTTCCTTAATAATGTGCTTTGGAGAATTTAGAAGAAAAATTACCCAAAGCAGAATGTTAAAATGAACATCAGACAAATACCTCCCCAAACAGGAAACCATGTGAGCATCCTGGTGTACACCTACTCGCTCCCATTGCAGAACAACACAGAGACTATGCGCTGCCTGCCGTGAAAACACCGAGGACATTTTGTTCAGCTGCCTGGGATTTGAGCACAATGATACTTTCTACAGCAAAAGTATTCATCTGGGACATCTTTGCACATAAGAGCAGGCATTCATTTAGGCCACTGTAGTTACAGTTGCAAAACAGTTTCCACTATTACCTTCTGCTTTCTCGTGCTCACAGCTTTCCAAAGCAAGAGACATTTGGACTGATTTTTGCTATGATGAATGCTTTCTGGACCAGAGTTTTTCTTAGGAAAGACAACAAAATTAGACAACTTAGTTTCAAAAAGAAAAAAAATTCCATGATGGAGCAAGGCGAATATAGTTCTTGCTTCTCTAGTCAATACATTATTAAAACTATGCAGTAAAAATCAAAGGATGTCAGAAAACAGGAATTTCAATAATCATATTGGACATACACCTTTTTCTATTCTGGTTATGAGTGTCATTTTGCTATTGATCTGGAAACTGTTTTCTTTTCTCTTTGTGTCTCCAGAATGCTGTATTTTGTTATGCTTAAATGATATATTGTATGTATATACTTAAATGATGTATTTATTACATTTATTATACTTAGAATTCCTTTATTACTGAAGACTAATATCAGAATAAATTATTTGAATGAATGTGTCAGTAGCTCCCTAGTCCTGATTAGATCAGTGTTTTTCTTTGCTTACTATTCTTGCATGGCATTGCTGTCCTCTGTGATTGCAATGGATTGGTCTTGAATGGTTGTCAGACACTCACACATCCACTCTCTTATTTCCCTCTGCAACAGGACAAGAAGAGAGAATATGATGAAAAGCTTGTGGGTCAAGTTAAGGACAGGAAGATCAGTTGGCAGTTACCATCATGGACAAAATGAAATCAACCTGGGGAAAATCAGTTTAATTCAGTCCCAATTAAAATAGGTTTGGATAGTCAGAAACAAAGGCAAAGTGAAACAACAACTTCCTCCCACCTCCCCATGTTTTCTCAGGCTTTGCTTCTTCATTGTTGACTTCTCTCAGAGGAGAAGAAGCTAAATCACTTCTTGTCTCCTCTCTTCTTGTGTCTTGTCAGCTGTAGACTATCCAAGAGAGAGAAGGATCTTAATTCATGGGTATCTATTCAGCTTAGTGCTTTGTAGCCTCACTTGGGTTACCTTCAGCCACATTTACCCCGACAGAGATATCCTTTGCACAGTCTTTTCTGCTGGAAAATATGTTCTTCCTCATAAACCTATGTCTATTTCAAACTGAGAAACAGAGAACCATGTAATCTTTCAGCTACAGATGACAGAAAATCAGATGCTGAGTTTTTGCTACAAAGAAGGCTGAAACTGGAGCTAAGAATTTTGGATATGTTATGTGAATAAATATTTCATATTCTGATGCTTAAGACAGTCACTAAGAACCATCTTACTAGTATTTCCTAATTCTGAATTATTTTCAAATAAATGCATTTTGATTTTCTTTAAAATTATTCATTAAAATGCTGTATATTATTATCCCTAATTATTCTATTATTTACTTGAATTTTTCTCATTCATTGATATTTCTTAATTAGAAAGGTTTTATTCCCCTAATAGGTGTTTCAAGATGCAAAATTTATTTCCCATTTCAGCCAAAATTTTTCTTATTAACTATAGAATTGATTCTAATTTCAGTCTCAGCATCTGTTTTTTCTGACAATATGGTTAAAAAGCTTTCCAGTATACAAAAATTTTCAGAAAGAAGTATGAAGTTAGATTGCTAAATAAATGGAACTGTGATTGAGGATTTTCTCAGCTGTCGTTAAATACTGTGGCAATAAACATTGTGTAAAAAATCTAGTCATTATTCCCTTGACTAAACAGGACCACCTGTTCTTATAAACAAAGAAAATCAAGCTATTTTTAGTAGTTGCATTTATTTATCTTTTACTACTGGACTGTGCCACTTCCTAGAATTTGCGTCTCACAATCATATTCTATACTTCTTTTAAGAGTTTCCATTTATTTTCAAGTTTTATATAAATGCTGTCCAGGAATGCTTTTTTTGATGCTTCAGGTGTTCTTTCCAAAGATATAACAAAGCCATAGAAGAGGAATTATTAAAAAAAACCCCAAACAAACCAAAGAAATTAAAAAAACACCCGCAACTCACAAATTCCCAAACCTCAGCAGTTATTTGGGAGAATATTTATTTCTGAGTTGTACCCACTATGGGTACTATACCAAAATGCACCATCTTGTTTACTCAAAGTTAAGGTGACATGCAGGTGAAAGTTGTAATATGTGACATATTTTGTGTGTCTTCGCTTCCTATCTTGATAATGAATAGATTATTAAAAATGTCACTTTAAAAAGAGTTTTTTTCTCTAGCCTTCTTCTGTGGCCACTAAAAAAGCTGCGTATTTTCTCTTTTCTAGACTGAAGGACATACACTTTAAACTTTGCATTTTGGTGAGACAACCTGACAGAAAAAGTAGCAAAGAGCCTTCTGTCTTATGCCCAATGCTCCATATTTGCAGTGAATCTTCTTTGGAAGGTTTTAAGCTCCTCTTTTTTCCTGATGCTGAAACAGGGACCTGCCTCACAGCACCACTCTTGTCTGAAATGGGAAGGGACATAAGATATGAAGTAAACCCAAGATGCACAAGATGGAACGACATGGTTCACATGCACATGAAAATACACCCTAGACACAGAAAATTGTGAGTTGGCAAGGACCTCTGGAAGTTGTCTGGTCTAACTTTGAGAGACAGAAGGGCTAACATCAAAACTAGACCAGATTGTGTGGGGAATCATCCAGCCAGTTCCTTAAGTTCTCATTGCTCTGTCCCTCTAACTGTCTTGGTAAATCTCTGCTGTGCTCTTTTCAGTTTATCCATGCCTCTCTTCTTCTAATACGGTGATTTAAGAAGGCATCAAGTAAGATGCCACACAGAGCGTACATAATCCTCCCTATTCCAAAAACATATGCATAGCTTTTTGCTTTTCAGTTATCCTTCGTGCACTGCTCGCTCAGATGTAAGCAATTCCGGCTGAAAGTAATCATTATGGAAAATTACCTTTCACATTTCATATGAGCAGATATAAGTGTTTGCTTTGTGCCCTGCATTTTGTGCCCTTTAGGTGTTATATAATTTGACATTCACACAGATACAAATGTTATGTTTTCACAGACAAGCTCTTGCTGGGAAGGTAGGCCAGGATGACAAAATGTATACCCCAATATGTGGAAAACAATTTCAACATGATCGTGCAGCAGTGGCTGCTATTCTTGTACAAGGATTAGTATTCCAAGTGTCTGTGTACAATGCACTTGGGCAGTTTTGTCTTAAGATTTTGTTATTCCCACTTCTGTGAATCCTAAATAAATACTTATTCTGTTGTGATGGTTTTGGTTGGGGGAGAGTTAATTTTCTTCATAGTAGCTAGTATGCAGCTTTATTTTGGATTTGTGCTGGGAACAGGGGTTATAACACTGGGATATTTTTGCCGTCGCCGAGCAGAGCTTACTTTTCTGCTTCTTATATTGCCTCACCAGTGAATAGTCTGGGGGTGCACAAGAATTTGAGAGGGGACACAGCGGGGGCAGCTGACCCCAACTGACTCAAGGGATATTCCAGACCATATGGCATCATGCTCAGTGTATAAAGCTGAGGGAAGAAGGGAGGAGCTCAGAGTGATGGTGTTTGTCTTCCCAAGTAGCTGTTATATGTGATAGAGCCCTGCTTTCCTGGGGATGGCTGAACACCTGCCTGCCCATGGGAAGTGGTGGATGAAGTCCTTGTTTTTCTTTATCTACTAAACTGTCTTTATCTCAACCCATAAGTTCTTTCACATTTTACTCTTCTGATTCTCTCCCACATTCCACACAGAGGGAGTGAGCAAATGGCTGCTTGATGCTTCATTGCTGGCTGGAGTCAAAGCATGACATCTATATAGCCAGTGTCTTAGTTTCTTTATCAGGCACAGGATAACAGCATTTCTCATCTCTGATTCCTCTGGGACACTCACAGAGTCTGATATATTTTTGCAATGACCTGAATTATCTCTCTGCTACACATCCCCAAATCAGCTTTTAAACACATCTTTCTCATACAGCAATAGATGAGAAATATCCAGGAAGACTTACTAAAGAACCGGAAAGATTCAAGTCAAAGCGTGGCAGTAACACTGCGTTTCCACCGTGTTGTGCTCAGGCTCAATCCTCAGCTCTCGGCTGAGGGGCAGGGTTTTAATCCACCGGGCTGTCAGAGGGTGGCAATGTAAGAACACGAAATAAGCCCAGGGCCAATTAGCGGTAGCTGCTCCAGGCCGGGAGCAGGCGGCTCTCCCGACACTGCCACAGGCATCCCTTTGTTTGCCACCGGCACACGCGGGTTTCTGCCAGCGCCACGCGAAACCAGGCGGGGTGGTCCCAAGGAAACGCCGCGCTTCACGTGGGGCTGCCTCGTATGCAGAAACCCTTCCAGGCAGATGAAGACGCTGCTCTTGAAGCTACAGTTCAGCCGTGCTTTGAGCCAGTCTGAATTCCTTCCAGACATGCCCGAGGAAATGGAGCAGGCAGTCCCGTGACGCGCTGCCGGAGCCACTCGGCTGCCATCCCTCTCCGCATCCCTCCGAGCCCGAGGAGCTCCTCATGGCTCTCTCTCTCTACGGAGAGGTGCAGGGCTTGCCAGGTAGATAGATGTCTATGACAACAAAATAAGACAGAAACTGAGAACAAGACAGAAACTGAGAACAAAAACCAAGAGTTCTGGTGACTCCTTTCAATGTCACCCTTTCTTCCTTTGCTCATAACTAAACACCTCTCTCTCCTTTAACTACCTGTGCAGTCATGTATGGTCCCGGTGCTCCCAACCTCCAGCTGTTCCCAGGCAGTGGCTTCCTCCTGACCCTCACGGTTACTGGGCTTAGGTACCTTCTTACTTGTTTCCAACAAAACATTCCTGTCGTGTGCAGTGTGACTGCTCGGGTGACGAGGACTGAAATACTCTGCTTTGTGCTAGCTTGGCTAGAAGGATTAAACTACATCTTACTTTACCATGACAAGGAATACCTAGGAAAATAAGTGCTTTCTGTAGTCCATTATTACAGGTGTACAAGGTATTAACAGTGTACAGGCTGGACAGTAAAAACTGCCATTTACCCCAGTAAATAATTGTTAGGCTTGCCTTTCAAAGTAAAAATGATCTTTCCTTGTCCTGACTTCTGGTGGTAGGATTTGTACCAGTAGATGCTGCTGAGGTACTGGGGTGGCTGAGGGGAACATCCGCAGGGAGCACCTGTGGAGCTTGAATAGGTTTTCTGTCAGATCCCTGTGCCCTGGTGCAGGGCAGAGGGAGAAGGATCTTTCACAGAGAGCCTTTCTTCTCACTGAAGCAAGAGAAATGTTCACTTATGTTTTTGGAGTACCTGTAATTTTATAAAAATATTTGTTTCACACCTGTAGTATTATGACGGTTACTCTTCTCCCACGAGGGCTGAAGTTCAGTGCCTAGTGAGATGAATCATTATTCATTTTAGTATCTCTTTTGGTGGATAAGAAAAATTTTGTTGACAAAGTGCTACAGGACCTTCTGAATATGTTCTGTCCTTTCTGCACTTACAGAAGAGCTTAACTTGCAAGAGGAATGGGTCTAGTCCCATTTTGACCATAGCACCTTATCTTTTGTTTTTGCATAGTGTATGTTGGACAAAAAAGATACCAATATAAAGGGAATTTTTCACAAAATCTTTCAATAAATTCATATATTAAAATGTATTCCTTCCTCAGTCATTTTACTGTCGTCATTCCACGTGCCACATCTAATTTGTAGGGTGAGAGCTCTTGGAACAGTGACTCATCTTTTCCTTGTAAAGCACCATGCACGCAGAACTGTATTAATAAAGGAATAATGATGGGATCTGCTCATCACTTAGAGACTGGGGCAGAGATAACTGATTCTGTGTCAGATGCCAATAAGGTTGCAGTATAGTTCGTGTCGTATCTTGGATAAGGCTGGGGACTGATAATGCAAGGACTATAAAGTACAGAGGCCCACGGATGCAGACTCAAAGCAATTGGGTCTTAAAATAGAAATCAAAGGTCAGGACCCCAAAGAAAATGCACCATCAATGCAAGCAGTTTGCATTGTATTCAGCTGGGATTCTCAATATGACTGGCAAGCAACCATAGCCTAAAAAATGGTAGATCTCATGAGATAATGCAATAGTGCTATTCCACTGAGTAAGGAGAGCATATAAAAACAGTTATCTGTCAAAGAAATTAATTTCACTCCTGAATGTGGAAATGAATTTCTTTGCTACCGAGAGATCATTCTACATAAATAGTTAACCTTGGATAAAATGTGGTAAGTTTGCAATTCTTATTTCCTGAACCTTCTGCTGATTATCTGAGGCATTAAGTTATAAATTTATTGAGAAGGGTGTCGGAAAGTCATAGTCTTGTGCTTCTCAACAATAAAAAAGAATTTGAATACTAATTGCAAGCTGCTTAAACCACAGTCTCTGCCTACTCTTACATATACACTACTACAGTATGGTGCTACTGGCCTAGGATGTCAGTACTTAATGTTTGAAGCAATAAATACAGAGTGCTTTTAAATAATTGATATGAACAGATTCCAGACAAACTAGTTCACACATTTTCATTCTTTAACAATATAATCCTTAGATGCTCATAATTAGGGATATAGATATTAGAAAAATATAGTAAAATGCTTATATTCATTCTCAAATCTATCATATTAACATAATTATCTGCTTTAGTTTAGGGTGAGCTTGACAAACCTCACCATTTCTTCAGTTAATATCAGATATTTATAGCTTAAGCAAAATAGAAAATGACAGGAGAGTGGACAAGCTGTTTTTATCAGCTAAAGAAATAATTATCAGATTATTCATGGCACTGTAGAGAGTAGGAATGATAAGCAGCCCAGCCGTTGTAACGTGATTCGCTAATGTTAGTTAAGCATTGTGGAGACAGAAAGAACTCTACAAAGGTTAAGCATTATTATTATCACTGTTAACTCAGAGTGATGGAAGGCACAGTGAAACCTCTTACCATGTGCAGTGTAAATCTTGCAGAAACTGAAATTTAGAACTGAGGGATGGGATAAAGAGCATTACAAGCTGGCAAGCTCTTTCTGCTTGTTTCTTGCTGAGGTCTGAGTAGCTGGTCATTTGAAAAGATACCTCATAGGCAGTGACAAAGACACAGAATCCATCACAGTAGGAGGGACCAATGTGGGTCAAACTGTGTGCCACACTGACTCCCTCCAGCCACCCTGTGGGCTGTCAAGTCCTATACAAGGAGCAGGAACCCCAATAGCTGCAGGTTGCCACTCACAGCACTCCTCGGTCCTGGTAGGCCTTTGGACGTAATCATATGGGCATAACTGTCCTGGAAATATTAACTTTCTTTGGCTGCAGCCTTGTATTTCTGAGCACCTTTGCATTTATGTCATAGATTGTTGCCTTAGGCAAGATTTCTTATATGTATTGCATAAAACAAAGGTGCTTCCATAGGATGGTTTGTTCCACCAATATTTTTTTATGTAGAACAAGGCAAAAATAAGCATTTTTTTAATACTACAATAAATTCTGGTTTTCTAAAAGCAATACTGCTCCAGGTTGGAAACTGAAAATTCCACAAACTAAGTACTAATTCTAATACCAATGTTACTAATTAATGACTTATTAATATATATATTTTTCTGTTCAGATTTAAAAATATAATTGAAATAAATTTATTTGACATATGTGACTATAGGAAAAGTGCATACTTTGATAGAGATTAATTCTGTGAAGTATTTAATCTTGTTCTTCCATGCTAAATGTCAGTCTTGTGAACAGCACTGGACAAAGGTACAGTCTTTCAGAAGAATCTAGTAAGAAATTAATGCTGATGAGTGAAGACACAGTTAGGAATCAGAGTTGAAGTTAAAACATGAGTGTAAGGTCAGATGAAAATGCTTCCTGACCAGTTTCTATTCAACTGGTCTTGTATATTTTAATGTTTCTGGGATGTATTTGCAAAGAACATGTAGATGCCTGGTCCAGCTGGGATGGAAAGCTACATTCACTCTTCAGACTTACTGCAATATCTGTGCTAAACTGGGCATCAATAGTGTTTTGCAGATTCACTAACTAGAGAAATTGGCCACCCCAAAGTCTTACAAATCTGTCATACTGGGCAGGAGAAGCAAAGAGATGAAGTCACAGAGGGAGGAGAAAGCAATTAAAGGAGGACTGTTGGAAATCTGATTTACCATGTGATATTTGGAACCTGTTCCATCTATTGGTGAGTCTTACCACTGACTTCAGACCTTTTGGTTCATTGAGAGCTGACATTCAGAATACCAGTATAATAATGGCTCTTAAAAGATTTCTGCGAGAAAATCTGAAGTGATTCAGAGGATGATTCACTTATATTGATAGCAAAACATTAGCAGTAGCTAAACATGACAGATACAGTGTGTACAGAGACAGCCAAGCCAAGTCTAAATTGGAGTTTTGAACATGCATTTGTGATTTAGTCATCTAAATAACAGGATAACAGGCTATGGGCTGTGAGAAACCAGTATTAAATAAAGAGCTTTGCATTATCTCCACTGTGCATATTCCCAAAGGTACAAAATGTTTGTCCTTTAAAAATTCACTGTTGTCAGTTTTGGGGTGTGATTCAGACTAATATTTAAAAGATTATCTCTGTCATTATTTTCCAGCTAATTTGTATTATAAGAACGGAATCTAATTTAACTTGAGCTTCCTCTGTGTCACAGAATTTGGCACGCGTACTTCTGCTGATTCATCACCTGCAATAGCAAAACTGAGCTGCAAGAGCACCACGGGTCAAAGAGTCTGTACCAGCACTGCATGTCCTCACAATTTGCACTTCTGCTGGTAAAAGACCATGTAGGTCTTTTGTCACCTTTTGATGCAAAGCACTATGGAATGTGAAGCAATTTATCACAAGAAAAGCAGTTCACACCACAGGCACAGTGGGTAGAGTTTTCAGTTTTTCTACGTGGCACAAATGAGGAATTTAGAACATAAAACATTGTGGGAATTGTGGGATGTGGACAATCTCCTTCCCAGTGTGTCATTCTGACACATTCTGTTCTCTTATGTTTGTCACATCTGTGGGTCTGTCCCCAGTCTCTGGTGGTACCTGTGTCAATGGACATGCCACTAGCTTGGATTTCAAAGAGCTACCCAGTAAGACAATATCCATCCCCTGGTGGTGAACCATGCCATCAATTTTTAGTTACGCCCTGGCCTGCTGAAATAATGAAACTTACAGAGAAGGAATTGCCTGGCAAGGAAGACAAAGGGTGCTGCAACAAAGATCTTGAAGTCATTTGTGGAGCTGTTCATTTACCACCTGAACTTTATTAACTGATTTGGCTCAATTGAAGAAATTTCCATGTATTTGTGGATCTAAAGCAAACAACAGAAGTTGCAAAATCTTCCCGTATGAAAGGCAACTTTTCCAAGTACAGAGAAAAAGATAAGAAGAACGCTGCCAGTGAGCCCCAGGAAAATTCCCATTGCAGGCTCTATGATTTTGGAGGGTGGTTGCAGGGGTGGTTTTGGTAGGGAGAAAGCAGGAGAACAGCAGGGTCCTAAGCGACAGCGAGACAGTGGGAGGTGGAAGAATTGCCCACCAACTTTGGAAGCTCAACATCAGACCATACCAGAGTTTACTGTGATGCTGGATGGTGGTGGAGTGCACTTCCAGTAAAGTATGAAGAACACATTATTCCTGAAGCTGAACACAGGGACCCTGGTATGCCGGGATGGCTCGGTTAAGTTTCTTGTGTATTTAGATAGACATAACCATTTTGGTAAATCTACTGGAAGCCATTTATTTCTTAATTAGAAATTATATAAATGTGTTCAAGAGTACTATGAATCTTGAGAGTCTAGACAAATAAAAAAATTATATAGAGTGAAAGAGGCCAAAGTGGGTTATTAAAATGCAATATCCAATCTGTTGTTAAGATATAGACCGGCCATTCATTGATCACATGTTGCCTTTTCTTTACAGGAGCATCCATCTATCCCAGGATGCAAATAGATCTTTGCATCATCTCTTCCACTGAAAGCTTTACAAGGCCACCCCCATAGGGAACAAGAGAGGTAATCAGTGGGAGCACATATTTCTGATTTACCTTGCATTTTTTATTAATACTATTAAGTTACTACTGAAAAATGAGGTGAAGACCAGTCTGCTCATAAGAGGAACTTGCTAATGAACATCTGGCATGGCATGTTAAACAAGCATGCTTCTTCATTACAGTGTAGTGGGGAGCTTGGGGAGGCACTCAGGACCCTCAAAAGGAAAGACTACATGTATACCAATAAAATGATAAATTCTGGTGTTCTTAGACTCTGCAGCCAGAGTAAACAGAATATATAGCAATATATAACATCTGAAAATAAACATCTCCATCCAAACCACCTGCTGGAAAGGCCACCCCATGCCAGGGGACCCTACTGTTTGGTAGAGGTGCCATCCCAGGGACCATACTGGTGGTATAGCAAGATGCAGAGGAGCAAGTTCCTGTGCTTGGAACTACTCTTTAAACTGTTTACTCCACTGGAGGTACTATCAAGGAGTACAGAAACACCTGAAGGTTATTTCCATTGCTATTTCCTCATTGTAGCTAGGGCAGGATGATTTTGGATCCAAACACTCATCCTTCTTTGTTGCTCTGTGAGAGTGGGTCAAGTTCCCCTACTCATATAAAGTTTTTTCCTGAATCCTTTTCTCTTCTGTGGTCTTTCTCTGTCTTTGTTGTACTGTGCTCCAGTAAACAGAACCCCTCTGATACAAAAGACAGCTTCTCTGTTCTTTGGATTGGGGATTTTCCTTTTGTGTGTGTGTGTGTGTATACTTCCCCAGAGATAAACAGGTTTTCCATTGGGCATTCTCTTTAGTTCAAGCACTGTTCATTCACTGCTAGTGACATTTTTGTTTGTGCTGTAACATTTTCCAAAAGGGTGGGGAGAGGTGTTGGAAAATCTTCTGATGGTCAGCTGTGTATTTAAGTGTTTAACGACTCAAGCAATTTCATAAAAAGAATTGGGATTGTTTACATTACCGAACAGAAAAATTCCCCAAAACACCAGGCTACACTCACTTGGCCTAATCCTGGCTTAAAGAGCAGCTCTTCACTCTCTGTTCACCAAAATGTTCTTTCATTGTTTAATTTGAAAGTTTTAGCTGTCTTGTTTTAAATAAATACGTTCAAGTGGCATTTCACTGGGAAATATTGAGCCAGTACATCTTGGGTTTGCCAGGCTCTGGTAGCAGGAAGGCTACAGGGGCAGCTTCTGCTAGAAGATTTCAGAAGCTTCTCATTTGTCTGATGGGGCCAATGTCAGCCAAAAACAAGACAGACTCGCTGCTGGCCAGAGCCGAGCCCTTCCATTGGCGGGGAGGAGGTAGAGAAATTGGAAATGAAGTTGAGCTCAGGAAGAAGGGAGACATGGAGGAAGGTGTTTTAAGATTTATTTTTTGTTCTCATTATATTGCTCTGATCTGATCATTAATAAATTAAGCTAATTTTCCCAAGTCGAGTTTGTTTTGCCCATGACAGTAACTGGTCAGGGATTTCTCCTTGTCCTCATTTCAACTCATGAGCCTTTCACTATATTTTCTCTCCTCTGTCCAGCTGAGGAAGGGAGTGACACAGTGCTTTTGGTGGGCACCTGGCATCTAGTCAAGGTCAATGCACCACACAGAAACAGAAAGAATACTGGCAGAATTCCTTCTACCAGCTAACACACAGTTTCCAGGAGCATGAAGGATTTATTTCCTTTGATATGAAACAAGAAATTTCTGGTGTAAATTGATTTCCCACAAATGAGGATCTTGACGCTGATACATAACTCTGATGGGCAATCAGATAAATAAACATTTTTATTTAGTACTCACATGGTGTTATACCATTCCAGTAATAGTCTTAATGAACAAACATGTAGTTTTGCAAGAAAATGTAATGAAAAATCTCAAATGTCACATTACACTAACATAAATCTAAATTATATAATTAAATCCTGGGTGTTCATCTTCTGTGAAAAAAAATGCAAGTGGCCTAGGTTAGGTATATGAGCAAAAATACAGAATTTGTGTTCTTGGGTTTTTTCCCCCACCAATACTGAGTGAATTCCACACCTGTCTGTTCATTCCTTTATCTGAAGAGTGCCTTTGCAGCAGCTAGATCCAACTCTAATCCTCTGAGGTTCTCTGAGCTGGAACCACTGCTGTGCAGCATTACATATGCAGGGAGCTGCCAATGTGGGGTCTGCAGACTCTGAGGCAAAGCATGTGTGGAACTCCTGGTACTGCTTGCATACATTATTTGTTTAACTAACCCATAATGTTAAATAAGTTCTCTTTAAACACAGCAGTTTGGTTTAGACCCTGCGTGTTTTTTCCCTCCTTGAATGATATTTTTGAAATCAGTGGTTTACATTAAGTTTAAAAACATGCAGTGGAAAACAAAGGTCACAATCTCTTTCCCACATAGCTGTTTTGCAGACTTTTTTCAGTATATGTAAGGAAAATAGTCTTACTGATAATTTCCAGGAGGAAGGTGGATAATTGTTTTACTTCCAGCCCAATCTCCATTTCTTCTGTGCAAAGTATGATATAGGGTAAATAACGAAGAGTAGAAGGTTTTTGCCTATCTCTAGAAGAACAGTCAATGATTAATGCCAAATAATTTTAAATGATGCTGAGTGTCCTGCAACAGTAGAGCCAGTATCTCACAATTTTTGGTTGTTTATAAAAATTAAGAAATCCTCATAAGGTCAGACTCTTAGCATGCAGATAGTGGATTTATGCTCTTTAGAGCAAGAATCTGTTTCAATTCTAAATCTAGTTGAAATTCACAAAGCACATCATGATGTATGTTTTCAGCCTAGAAAGTTGAGGGACAGGTAAAATAATTATACATTACACAAAGATTTTATAGGATTGAAGAATAAATATAAAGAAGACAAGAAATCTGAAAAGTGTTACTGGTAAGGTAATGGACTACAATGCTCAACATCTACAATTTTTCATTTTTAAGAAATTTTATACTGGCTCATGCACTTCTATATTTCTTAATTCCAAAATATCTCTCAAAGGATCCATATTAAAAACCTTTTAAGAGCAATAACAACACCAGTATTAAGGTTGAGGCAATACAGAAACATATTGCAAAGGTCACAGTTATTAAGATGTTTCACAGATTTATGTCATCTTCAGACCATTTTCTCCAGCACTTCAGAGAAGTAAAACAGAAGCCCAAATGCAGTGAAAAATAACAAACAACAATAAGACAGCCTGTTTGTATTTGCAAATCTGTTCTGCAATGGATAATTTTCAGTTTTAACTTTCCTCCAATAAAATGGCAAATAAGAAAAATAAATGGGATGCAATTTTCTGTGCAAAATTACAGCATCTAGGCACTGCCTGCATGGGTTTACAGCTTCCTTTGAGAGCCTGCTTACTCTGCCCCCTGCGACTTCTTCCCATACACAGGCCTTCAGGAGGAAATATTCCTCCCCTCTTCCTCTTGTACTCTGGCCCACAGCTGAGGGTCCCTGCAGTTGTATCAAACAGAGACCCATGGGTAGCTTGTGCAAGGTGCTCATTTTTTGGTGGATACAATTAGTTTTTAAAAGTTCATTGTTTCCTTGTGGAGATTGAAATATCCCAGAGAACAGATCATGCACTGTTTGTTATAAAGCTTTTAAGGAAAACAGAGGAAGTCTCAAAAGTCTCTAGTGGCAAAAATTCAAACAATTTTACTGGAATTCAAGTAGCAAAACCTCTGTGCTTTGCTTTGAAATTGTCCTGGGAGTACAGATAAATTCTCATCTACAAGAGACATGACTCTATGTTAAATACGACTACACTTCTTATTTATCTATTATTTCCCTCATTGATATGATGGCAACTTAACCAAGGAGTTTTCATAGTCTGTGTATCAATTGGCTCTGTAAATACAACACAATTTGCACTGAGGCGCTAAGATGGACTCACACCACACAGTCAGCATCAGGGTTAGGAAGGTTACTCTGGTTTGCCCACTGCCTGTGTGAAAAGTGTGACTGCCAAGGAATTCTGCTGGGAGAAACAATTACTGTGCTCAGAAAAATGATCAAGACTTGGGAGACCTCTAGAAGCTGCTGAAAAAAGTATGGCTTTATAATCAGTTGTCTCTTAAACTGTGGGTGGCAGCAGTGTCCAGGCAGAGGGAATTTTTGGAAGCCTCCCCCAGGGCCCTGACCTCCACTGAGTGTTTCAGGAAGAAGCAGCATTAACTGCTGCCCCAAGACTGTGAGTCTGAGCTCACAATAGGCAAACACATTACTTCGTAAATGGAGGATTAAGTCCGAAAACCTTGCTAATAACCTAGTTCAGTAACTCCATAATCACCACGGTGTGATGGTGAGTAATCTGCAGTGTTTGTAAGCATGAGTTCAGTGGCCTTAATTGACTCAGTTTCCTATTCTGGATAGCTGTGCTGATGCTTGGAATCATTCTGTAAGATGATCTTTAAGTACTGCTCACTGTGTCATGGCACATGTGGCATTCCTGGCTTCCACTTCTAGCTTTCCTCATTTGGACGATTTATGGGCTTGTGTAAATCAGTCTCTAACATAAGTGGGTGCCTGTCCTTTGCTGATTCATACTCCCTCCATTGTAAGCAAAGTTATGCCCTCGGACAGTCTCCATTATTCACAGGCTTTGCCTGCGTTGAATTTGAATTCGAAGGGAAGAGCGCGGGTTTGAGGGGATTTCCAGCTCCAGCCAATACTTTTAGATTATGTCTGCCTGAAAAGCAATCCAAATATTTTATGAATAAGCAGGTGTACAAAGCACAGCTTCTGGGGCAGAATCAGCATTCCCACTTGTCCTCCTCGTAAATAATTGCAGAACAACTGGGAAAAGTTGAAATGAGCTGAAAGTGAAGATGTCCCTGATTCACCCACTCCAACACAACATATGCAAAAACACTTGAAGGTCACCTTTAAAGATTCAAGTTCTGTTTAACTATGCTTTCACATGCTGGTTTCTAATAATGATTAAAACACATTGACAATGACATTTTTGCAAGGGCACTGTGAAAGGACAAGGCAGTATATGAAACAAGTATTTTATAGTGAACACCAAATTCCTGCACTTGTAATGAACACTGCATGCAATGAACGATCCACAAAGTACTCTATGCTTTCTAGATATAAAATGTAAATAGATCTTTTAAAAGTGTTTGAGGTTTTCAAACTCATTGAGGGGATTTCCCTCATTAGCTTTGGAAATCTCAGCCATGGTGTTTGAAACATGTAGTTTAATCCTAAGTCATGCTTCATAACATTTCTCCCCAGACTCAGTGGAGCTGGCTGTGACACAGGAGGATAAGACGGTTTAGTCATGGTTTTTCATTGAATCAGCTCCTCTCCTGTACTGGAACTTTGACCTTTTACTTCTAAGACTTGCTGAAATCACCAGACCTCACAGCCTTCTCAGAAGAGCAAAAGAATGAATAATAGTGTAGAATCAGCTTAACAAACTTGAGTAACAGGAATAGTTTGCAAAAGCACTGTTACCTAAAAATGAGCAACCCAATGTCAACTGCAAACTAGGTTGTGAAAGTTTGTTTCTTCCTCTGCTGAAAGCAATTAAAGTGAACAGGACAGGGAAAAGGAACAGTCTAAACTGGACTTACTACTCCTCGTGTGTGGAGGGTTGGGAGTTTTCAGAAGTGTACTACATGACTCATACTCTTCTCACGCAGAGTTCAATGTAAAATGCCCATTGACAGCAGTGGGAACAGTGTGAAATTCTACCCTACAATTTATTGATACGATCTCCCTGCAAAGAACAGAACAAAGACCCAGCTCCCACACTACACAATTCACAGCCCTAACACAGCAAATGAAGGGTGAGAGTTGCAAAGGAGAATGATGAGGCAGTGCAAAAACTGTAGCAGTAAAATATTAGTGTCCCACTTGTGCTGTATTCACACCTTGTGCGGTGTCCAAGTGTTTTGATTTTCATTTCATTTTACTTGATTACTCTCATCAATGGATGGGTACAGTTGTGCATCATTGAGAAAAATGCTGATTTCTACATAGTGAAATAATTTGAGTTAATATTTGATCAATGGGAAATTCAGCTGTGAATTAACAGTGCATCTCAAATCCCATATCCCTCCTTTAACCTTTTTCTATGGAAGAGGGAATTTTAAACCATTGTACCTACACTCCATAATTTATCCAGAAGTGCTTGCTAAAGTCTTGCAAAACAGAAGTTAATCACATAATATCTATTAAGAGAGAAGTAATATAGAGGAAAGAAAAGAAAATATTTAAAACTATCCAAGAACACAAAAAATTTTTAGATACCTTCCTATTGATATTGAACACTAGAATTTTAAAGGAGACATTGGGAAGTATCTATCAGGCACATTATGTGAAGGGATGTGGTAAATATCTTCCCACTCAGGATTCACTCAGTGAGCATAAAACACCTCTTCAAAGGAGATGCTGTAATTCAGCACTTCCTATCCATCCTATCCTATCCTATCCTATCCTATCCTATCCTATCCTATCCTATCCTATCCTATCCTAATCATCATGTCAGGCTGTATGCCACTTTAAGGGAGGCTGTGGACAGCTCTTGACAGCTCTTTGCAGAGCTGTATGTGAACATCTGTTTTAGCTCATTTACAAGTGATTTAGTTCAGCTCTTCAGCTGTGCTCTTTAGGGGTCAAATGTTTAATTGTGTTCAGAGAGTTAGCTTCATTCATTTTCATGAATGTAAGGTGCCTTGTGGTAGATGAGAACTGGGACTGACCATGGGGTCCCAAACCAGCTCTTAACTTCTTGGGATAGAAGTGGTAATAAAAATCTTACAAGAAAATGCCTAAGAGCAATTCTATTCTCCCATCCTATGGTCTAAACCATAGCAGGTTTAGACTTGTCATGGAGAGACAGCTAAAATCTTGACAAGGGACACCCTCCAGTAAACAGAGTCTGATGGTTTTGGTACTACTTTGTTTCTGTCATTCCTGTTCTGAAAACAGGACTGTTGTTTTTACCTAGGTCCAGAAAAATCTGATAAATAACATGTTAAGCTGGCATTTTCTATCAGTTGTGAAAACATGTGGGTTAGTCTCAACCCAACTCAAAATTTGAAAATATGTGATAGAAACACTATGTTATTTTTTTTGCTTGCTTTAAGAGATTTTCAATATTTATGGTGATAGAAGGTCACAGAAGCAAAGGCTGTCAATTTGATAGTTTTATCAATAGAATGGTTAACAATAACCAGTGATCCAGATACAAGCTAACCAGAAGAGAAATTCTGAAAAATGTTTCTGCCTTTTTGATTTATTTCTGAAATGGCAAATGAAGAAAATAATTTCTCACTATATTTCTCTCTCATTCTATCTTTTATTTTCCTCATTACGCTCTTGTTGTGGATAATTCTTGTGGGCAGCTTAAGCAAACCTGCAGCTGTCTTTTCTCATGCGCCCAAATAAAAAGTGTAAGATGTAAATACCTGTATTTATTATTGGGTGCCTTTGGTCTGTGAAGAGTTACATGTTTGGGAGTGCAGTGCTTAAAGGGCTTGCCAACATCTCATCATTCCCTATTAGTCAGAAAAATTGGCATAACTATGGCTCAATTAAATTTGTGAACCAAAGAAACTTCCTCATGCCTTTACTTCTGCTCTTTGTGGCAGCAGCATGCCTGTTTAAGGACAGCTTGTAAAACATATTTGTAAAAAGTAAGCTTCTTTATTTTCTATTTTATATTTGTTTCATCAGCTTCTAGCTGATCTCTAATCCTAAACATTAAGAGATGCAGTGGAAGAAATGCCCAGAAGTCTGCACTCTTGCCTAGAGTCACCCGATACTGGTTGTGGGGACATGCCCTCTTCACGGAGCAAATGATGCCTGACTCAGTGTGCCCAAGAAAGACAACAAAAATATTTAGATCTCATACAGTATGTTTGGGGAGGTGGGGAAGAATGCCCTCCTGACCACGGATTTGGCATCGGTTCACTTTGTACATGTGAGTAAAGAATTGCTATATTTACAAGCAACTCATTTATACCCCAAGGTATTGTTTGTGTCCTGGTAATTTTCCACTCCCATTTTCCCCTTTTTAGTTAATTTCCCCTTTTTAGTTAATTTTAAGCACTCCATTTGCTTCTACTGGCACAGAATTTGAAGCCAAGTCTTTAAGGACTTGATATCCTCAAGCACTGAGGCAGTAGCATTTTCAGGTGGGACTTGGGTCTCCTAAGCATAGCCATTTAAAAAGGAGACCTTGTCACAAACTCAGATTATTGTCAGTGAAGAAAGTCTAAGAAAAAGAAATTCAAATGAAACCAAAGGGAAACTCACTCCTTTCTAAGATTTTAGGAGAGGTATGACGACTTCCCCTGCTCAATATCCCTGTCCCTCACTTCTGGCTGTATTGGAGTTACTTATCAGAGCAGATGCTTGATTTTCTGGTGGCTAACGATGGCTGGATGAGCCCCTCGCCCTTTCTTATATTCTTAGTGCTGGTGGAGTCAATGTGCCTCATCAGAGTGACTGATGAGCTGTCCTGACTGAGCAGTGAGTTAACATATTTACTCATCTCTCTCTCACGCAACACAGAAATTATTAAGCATTCAAATGCCAGCCTGTGGAAAACAGTGCCTGATATTCAGAAGGGGACAGGAGCTGATCCAAATGTAAAACTGATCTTTGAATGGAACAAATTCTGCTCCTTGGCCACACTAGCGTAAACCTGGAATAACTACATTAACAGCAGTGTAAACCAGAAAGGACTTTGGATCAATGTACCAGTACTTTGCTGATATTGTTTACATTGCCAGGAGTGACCATATTTTACTGTTCTTTGTTTGTTTGTCATACAATAAAACTCTTTTTGCCTCCTAACTCTTTATGTTTTCCACTGTAGGTAAGGGAATGAAAGGCCTACATTTTTTCAGATGTATTTTTAGAAAAAACTTATGGAGAAAAAAATAATCGTGAAGAATACAAACCAAGAAATATGGCGTGTTTCTCCCTAATGATTTAAAGTATCCTATCTGTAAGAAAGTGGGACTATTTATTTCTATCTATTAATTTACAGGTAATTGCACGTTAAAATGTTGTTTACAGTAATAAAACATACAGTTCTGGGTTTTTGTCACTATGCAGCCTTCATTTCTTGCATGTATTGTTTTTAAAGGGACTCACTGTGTTCTCAGGAAAGTATGTGTTAAGCTTTTTAGCTTCCAAAAACCAGACAATTAAAAGTACCATCCACATAAGAAAAATTCTTCCACCCTCATCTGAACAGACTTAAATTATGCTGCTGATGGTATTTACAAAATATCTGTGGCAAGTACAGTGTGTCTGTGCTAAAGTCAATGAAGCATACAATGAACAGGACATAGTCACATGAGGCTTGAATTCATTCCAGTTCGTACTCTGGAAATTTTTTTTTAAACTCAGATGATTGCAGTGACCAACATGTGATTTGGAGCAAGGATCATTGGGGTCAGGCCTGCAGAAGCAAGTGGCAGAATGCCTGAAAGCAGTTCAGACCGGGAGGGTTTGTGTGTGGTAGCTCAGAGAGCATCACATGAAGATAGATACAATTTTTGAGAAAGTGCCAGTGCAGCTGGGTCTGTTTCATGCCAAAACAAGGTGTTCTGTTGAGTGGTAAGCACCCCTGAGATAAGACCTGAAATCTGGTTACCCTTTGCCACTGAAGGGAGGGTAACTGCTCTCTTCTCTCAGCTGTTGCATTGTCCTGGATGTGGGTCTGTCCTGTGCACCTCTCAGGGCAGGGCCTGGGTTCACCAGTCAATTTGCAGAGAATTTCCTTGTACTGCTTAAATACATTATGTGTGTACATATATTATACAAATGCATTACACTAATTTTCATAACTATTTAAATAAATGACATAGCTTAAAATAGAGTCACAATGATGTCACAATTATGGAAAGAGAGGTCCTTAGGAGCTCTGCTGTTAGACTGTGTACATGCATTAGACCACAGATGACTTTAAGCCCCTTTCCACGTCCATGTGAATTGCTCTGCTCTGCCTGGGTTTTGTGCACCACTGCTAATCCACTGCTCTCTCATTTCATGTGTTGCACAGACCACTGCAGCCTTAACACAGCTTTCCAGGGAAGAGTGCTGAAGTGATTGTTAGAGAGAAGTCACTGATCATGTCTCCAGACACACAGAAACTGCAGAAACAGTAATACAGTAATCTGGGAACAGCTTTGGTGTTCGGATGCTCCCAGCTGAATTGGCAATAGAGATGTCTTAAACTACTTCTGTCTTTCTGACTTATCTTGTCCAAACTATTCTGGATGTTTCCTGAAAATAACTTTTGAAAGCCATTTAAACCATTTCTCTAGAAACCGTGGCTTTTTTTTCTTTTCTTTTCAGAGGCAACATCTAGTGTCCCATCAAATGTCAAGGATGAAGAATCCTCACCCACATATATGATAGAAAGGGCTCTCAAGTCTAACATTTAGTATAATTATTTAATAGCTCCCCTACATTAGTCAGACCTTGGATATAGGAAGATTGTTAGTATTTAAAATTAAGTTGCAGCATCCTTGTCATTAAGTTGTCCTTCTGAAGGAAGCCACACTGTATGGAACATATAAACAAACATAATTTACACTGGAGTATTTAGGGAAGTGGAACTAGAGCACAGGTGTACCAACGCCTTCTCCTTTCTGACAAATACTTGTGGAAAATAAATAGTCATAGGCAAAGGCCATGGGAATATGAAAGTAAAGACAGATCTTTGAGCCCTGCAACAGTGTTAAGTGCAGTAACACTGCATGTCAGGTGGCAAGCACGCAGATTGCCCGTGAGATGGGCTGCCTGCTCCTGCTGAGGTGTGGGAGAGCACAGAACCATGACACCAATAAATGATGGTATAAGCAATGAACATTGGCTCTTATTACTCACATAGGACTACATTTATAGAAACCTAAAATCATTAGGTAAGTAGTTAAAACGAATGGCAGCCTGCCTTTGTGTGAGACTGACCAACATGTCTGACAGTACACTCCAAAGAATCAAAGAATTACAGAATCACAGAGTCACAGAATCACAGAATGGGTAAGGCTGGAAGGGACCACCACAGTGGGTCATCTTTTCCAACCTCCCTGCTCAGTCAGGGTTATCTCAAAGCACCTGGCACAGGATTGTGTCCAGACTGTTCTTGAATATCTCTGGTGAGCTAGGCTCCATGACCTCTGTGGGCAATCGGTTCCACTGTGCAGTCACTCGAACAGTAAGGAAGTTCTTCCTCATATTCAGGTGGAGAATAACTTACTTAAGTAATATTATTAACTTACTTAAGTGAGTTATTGCTTATAATGACCCTTACTTGCACTACTATTCCATTTAGCTAACTCATGTGCTGGGATGACCTTGTGACTAAGAGCAAAGTACTCTCATTTAGGGGATAGTTCATTTTTGGAAGTCTCGCAGCAGATTTTTTCTCTAATATTGTGCTGCAGATTTTGTCTCCTGCATTCACTTTCAACACATGCAATGCAAGAGAGATGAACTGCATGAGGTACATTCAGATTCCACGGAAATATTAAGGGCTTAGATTCCTCTACTTAAAATAAAAGTTGGAAAAGGAATATTGTGTTTTAAGAGAAATTCACTGTCATCTGTTTCTGTTATTACCTAGCTAAGTGCAGCATTCTTGATGAAGAAATGAGAACAATTCTAAGCTTTCATTGAATCCTGAGGCATATAATGCTTGAAACAAGCTAAAATAGTTAAAAATGAAAAAAATATGATACACTGGATCTGTTCAGCAGTGTGGCATAGCAGCTCTATGATGTTGTTGCTGGACACATTGCTGGCGGAAGGAAAGAAATTAACTGGCAATATACTACAGTAAGTGTGTTTGTATTGCATCGACAGGGTTATGTTCACTCTAGTGTCTAATGTACTAAGAACAGGGTTTTTAAATCAAGAATGTAGTGTAACTCCTTAGCCATAGTTATTGAGCCAAATTTTTCCACCACTTCATGGTCATGAAAAAGTAAAATGATGCAGAAACAGGACAAAATGACTCTTTGAATGCTGGTGATAAAAATCTTTTTGTCACTGAGCTGAAAAAACCAATTTTCTAGATTTTAATAAGCAGGAAGTGAAATAATATTATTCCAAGCCCAGTGTTTACTGTGATGGTGCTCTTAAGTTGTCAGCTTAGCCTCTCTAGGCAGGTGTGAATCAGGTTATTATTTTGCAAAAAAAGGGTTTAGGAATAGCATTCTAGACTGCATTCTGGCAAGTTCAGATTAAGATTTCATTACTGCTTCATCTGACATTTTAGTTGTGGTAAAATGCAAGACTTACAAAGTTGAAGGCTGCATTTAAACTGTATACCTGAATTCTCTTTTATAGCAATAGGTCTGCAGTGCCAGAATCCTATTAAACACATCCCAAATTATTCATCTAACACACATCAAAACAATCATGGTGTAGAAATGCTACTTATGGCTCATTTGGTACAAACACCTCAGGCATTGCTATTACAGAGAAAACATGCTTTAAAGCCACACACACACACACAAAAATAAAAAAGAGAGAAGTGTAGAAGTGTATTATCATGGTTTTAAATTACAGTTTCCCTCTGAAGCAGTAACATTTACAAGGTGAAGTCTTAGAGAACAGGGAATCACAGTTAAGATTTGGACAAGAACAAAACTTCCTTTTTTTTCTTGTAAGGACTATAGATGAAAAAAAATGTGTACACAAAGTTGTATATATTTTTCTCCATTATACCCACCGGTCTAATAGAAGGTGTTACCCCTTCCCCAAAAGCTGGAGTAACCAAAACTGCAGTCAAACTAAGTTGTTTCTCCATTTTCCAAGACATGAACATCCCAGAGGATGTACTGGATATTCATGACAGAAGTTGCCATATTTGCAAATTTACAAACTTACAATAAGTAAAATCTTGCAATCACAGGTCATCCTGAATTTTTTTCCTAAATAAGAGTAATGAAGATGTGCAGAAAAAATGCAGTAGTTTTCTGAAGATCAGGGGAGACTTGCTAAACTGCATGAATCATTGCTTCTGGTGTGCAAACTGATCAACTGCTAAATTCTGGTCAAAATGCCTAAATGCCAGTTCTGATGTGTATTATCCTGAAGGCAAAGCTAGGCTGGACAAAGTTTTCCTCCAGGAAGAGAGTTGTCTCATTTGGTTGATTTCAATTAACAACTTCCTTGAAATATTGTTGACCTTTCTGGCATAGCACACTTTCAAGTAAAATGCAGGATGCCAGTCTAATCCACTTAGCTCCAGAACAGTTTAACCAATATCCGTAGGGCACACATCCTGTGACTTGATTTAATCTTATGATCAGGGGAGTGTCACTTGATGTGTTAGGTGTTGAAGACTTAAGAGGCCCTTGACCTTTTCCAGAACTGTAAGATTTCCTTGTTTTCAGAACAAAAAAAAGTGATGATGAAATGTGATTCTTTTTGTATTTTTTTTTTCATTTCATGGACACAAAGCAGATGAGAGCTAACAGTGATTACACTCATAGAAAAAAAACCCTATGTTTTAAAATTGAGGATTTTAAGAAGTCTGTTTTCAAAGTGAACTTGGTGATGTTCCAGAAGCATACAGTTACTAATCACTGCAGCACTTCATTCAAGTAGCCATAGCTGCATAGTGAACTGAACATTTCCACAAGTAGGATAGAGAGTTGTTGCTACTTGTCACAATTTCTGCTATTCAAAGCAGATAACTGCTCTCCCAGAGTAATGTTTTCTCTGATGTTACTTCAAATTATAATATTTATAGGGAATGCTATTAGCTTTTATTTCATTCAGGCAATGTAACTGGTGAATTTCTTGCAAATTTCTAAGTCTTTGGTTTGAGATATCTGGTAACATAAAAATAATATGACCTTTGTAATGATAAAGCTCTCACAATCTATGTGATTCTGAAGAACATAATATAAGCATAAATGTGCACAAATGTTTCTCTGCACAAGTGCCTCCACATACATGAAATATTTCAGCCATTGTTCAGAGATCGAGCCTAAATCTGGGAACTCTTCACACCACTGAGTTCCCTCAACATAACACTTTCTCTGTCATCTGAAAATTTTAGAGCTATTGGGAAAAACAGACAAACAACATTAAAAATGCCTTCTTTTGTGTTGTGGTTTCTTACTCATAAATTCAAAGTAGATACCTGAATAAGCGCTGTAGTATGGACTGTTCCTGAAGTCAGAGAGAGTTTGTCTTGGGAAATGTAAACTTTCTCCATGGCTGGAATACAAAGACCTCTGGCCTTCTGAGTGCCAAAAGCAGAGATTGAGGATTAGGGTTCTTTCCCTCATGGCTTTGCAAGGACCAGGAGTGTTTGTGTCTGTATGTATCTTTAGTCTGTTTCAGTTTCAGTACTTGCTCAGGATGGTGCATATTTAGCTTAAGAAATTCAGTTTATGGTATTACGACACTAATGAATGTATGACAATTTTCAGTTAATTTCAAGAGTCACGTAATGTACCTCAAAGACCATAATTGCTCTTAGAGACTTGAGCAATGTATGACCCATGGCAAGGGCACAGAGAGAACAAAGCTGGAGAAACCCATCCAGAAAGGTTGACTTACACAATTCTGGTATGGCAAAGCAAGAAATAAAGTCTGAATTACCTGCTTCATTTTAACAGAGACTTTTAATTACAAAGCTGACATCCTCAAGCATCTTAGCTGTCGAAACTTTAATTTTGATGAAATAATTTTAAATTTATTTCAAGGGTCAAGGTTTTGGTTTTTTCCTTCCATTTACTTACAGACACTATTTCAATGCTGATAAAAACCCACAGTGATCTGGCTTTGCTAAGTAGTCTAATATATAAAAGTAAGCATTCCTGAGAAAATCTTCCTGTAAAAGACTGTCTGTACTGCTGCTTTTTCACTTTAAACATAATCAGATACATAAGAAATCTTAGACGGTTTCCAGGCTTCATTATAACACTAACTCTGCTTGTAATAGACCTTGTAATGATTTACTCATTCACTCACTCATTCATTCATTCATTCATTCAACCATTCATCTACTGAGACGACAGTAGTCATGTGGCTTGGACCGCACTTGTTCTAGCAGCAGCGTATAATCTAGCTCATTAAAGAAAGTTATTCATCTTTCTTAGGCACCTTTTGGGAAGTCTTTGAATTTCTACATTATTTTGAGATCTATATCTGCAGTCTGGACTCTCACTGATGTTAGGAGGCACTCAACATTCTGAAAGAGATTAAATTCTAGACTATTATTTTGTATATCTTCAAAAGGTTCAGTCTTATTTCTCCCAAAGGCCAATTTCAAATTTTAAATGGTTTGACCTAGAAATAATGATCTTTCCTGAATGCATAAGAAGGTTTTCTTACATTTGATAGGCCAAGGTATAGCTGTATCCCGTACTGACGTTTACCTTTGTCTGCTATACAAGCCTCATACTTCAGTTTTGATGCTATTTTTGGCAGTGTCTGGCGATGTCTGGTCAGCGCCATGTAGAGACCTGACATGAGCAAATCTCAGAAAAACTGCATCAGCATCATTTTATGGCCAGCACAGCTTTTGTGCTGCTACAGCTACATGGCTTCCAATTTGAGACCCAGCTTGTGTGGCACTACCTGGAGTATCTTCTCATGTTGCAGCACAGTGCAATGCAAATATAACCCTCTCACTTCTGACTGATCTTTACGTAGGCTCAGCACAAACACTTCACCTAAACCATCTTAACAATAACAAAATTATTAAAAATGTCTCATTCAGAAAGTAGACATTAGGATACAACTACATGCCAGAATGTAGCTCACTCATGCAATCCCTTGGCAAGTGTGAATGGTGCTCTGTATTTTATTAAGCAATCACCATAATTTCATAAGGTCTTTGCCCCACTCATTTTGCTGACAAATAGAAACATGGGCCATTTGAGGGAATTGAGAGTGGTCACTGAAATCAAATTCTTCAGAGAATTCTTCTCTTAGATTTCAAGGCTCTATTGAATGGAGATTTTATAATTGCACAACACAGATTAGATTAGGTTTGTCAGTTTATTGGATAGGAAAATATGTGTTCTTGCAAATATGATCACACTATTCTTAGGACTCTGCTTAGGACTCTGCTCAGAGGTATGGCCTTTCAGTAAGAAGGTTTAAGCAATTTTTAAAGATAGGCAGACATTTTTTCATTTTTCTCTACTTTCTTGGATTTGAAATTGCTGAAAAAAAATAAACTGAGGAGAGAACTTTTCCTAGTAATTTTGGGAAAACTACAAAGGTAAGCCCATGAAAGCTTAGGGCACAAACTTTTGGGAAATCTTGTTAACTTAAACAACAACATCATGGAACTGTGTCTATTTGATCATGCAGAGGTAGAATTCTTGTTTTGTATAAATGCTATCATAAGAGGTTTAACTATGCTGTTCAAAAATATTGAAGTTATATGTAGGGTTGTGAAGAAATCTCAGTTTGTTACCGTTTCTGATATGTTTTGTGTAATAACACTTTTTGTTCCATTCAGTTCTGAAGGAACAAGCTATTTTGTATGGCAGTTTCTTAGTTGTTTCCTCTCTCTCTACTGAGCGTTTGTTTGCTGCTATTGCAGGATTGCAACAAAACTGAGTTGCAACATCTGGAATTTGACCTTTAACACACAGCTGCCCATTTACTTTGAGACATGCACTTAGTACATTTGGTGGGGACAGAAGGGCAGAGGTGCTTGTTTGGCTTTTTTTTTTTCTTTTTTTCTTTTCTTTTGCTGTAGTGACTGCATTTGATCTTTGTAGTAGGGACTCACAGACCTGTGCTGGCCAGAGACCAAAGTTCTTGGTCTAGCACAGAGGCAGCTGCCAGGCTGCGCGTGGGAAGGAAATGACATGATCACCCTGCCACCTGTTTCCAAAGGGCGACACTGGCAGCCAGGTCGCTCGTTTGCCAGGTCACCTTGTTGTGGCAGGGCCAAATCATGCTGGGTGCTGAGTTCATTGGCTTTCCAGCACCCTGGGTGCCTTGGGCAGAGACTGCCTCAGGCTGGCCAAACAATTGACATTGTCTGTGGGAAGGATGATGCAATCTGTTAAGAACAGTAGTTTGGAAATGTCAGAAATAAGGTTTTTTATTACTTTTATATGTATATGTCAGCAATAAAAATGGGAAAGAGGTCAGCCAAGGAAAGTGTCAAGTAGTTGTCCTGAACCACAAACCAATTTCAACAAGCTGCATACAGTTTTTGCTCATACAACAACAGTTTTTAAGACTGAGATTTATTGTATGAGTTTAAAACAGCTCTGTATCGTGTACACTGAAAAGAAGCTCCCAGCACAGGTACTGGGCAGTCTCTAAGGCAAGGCAGATGTGTCCAAATGCCTGACTAAGAATGCAGGATGTACTTTAGGCTTAGTTTGTCAGACCTGCTTTCTACGAAGCTGGAAACAAGCTCCAGCTTTTGTGCCAGTCTCTTGTGATAGCCATATCAGAAAACCAGCTGATGAAGAAGGGGTGGGCCCTGATTCGTGGTTTTAACATTAAATCTGTCCTGATAACATAAGGCAGAATAAATTCTCTTTGAGAGGCTTTGAGAAATTTGACATTCTGGCATTATGCTTACTCAGAAGCAGATGCATTTTGAGATCAATAGGGCAGAGTAAAAGCAGTGTACGAGGGGAAAAGGATGGGCTGTGCAGTGACTCCTCTGCTTTGTAATTTGGATCACTCATTGGATCATAAAGTGGAAAACGTTGAAGGTCTTGAGGTAAATCTGCTCTTGGTCTCCTCCACACTGGGAACAGGAGGGATGTCCCAAAGTGCTGCATTGACACTGCAGCAACATGCAGTGCTGGTGGGATGCAGCTGGTGGAGCAGAAGAGCTTCCCCTGTGGTACCAGCTGCACTTCACATCTTCTCTAGCCCGGTGTGAGGCTCAGCCACACAGATTCTTCCTGCAATGGCAGTAGCTGGTCTTGTTTGCAATATACACTTATGGACACTTTTGCTGGTACTATTTGGTCAGAGCTTGTAGCCCTGCAAAAGTAGGAGAGCTCCTCAAAACTCTGATAAAGAAAGCCATTTGACCTTGAGGGTTCCCCTCAAATGAAAATTTTGCACTAAAGCAGAATGGAACAACATTGCTTGCACATTGCTAGCTTCCCTCCTCCACAACATACACACAGACAGTTTTTGACTCAGCAGCCACGCTGACAAAGATCCATTATCTGTGCAGCTCTAGAATTTAGACCGAGACCCACAAAGGACTCAGGGTACATCCATGCATGCACTGCAGGCAGACACAAGCAACCTCTGTCCACACTCTAAGCTCACAAAAAGCCCACATGACCACAGTTTAGTGAGTCACTGAACCTCAGCTAACATGCTCTGCTGAGATGAACAAACATATATTCTAACTGCAGGGCAAAATAATTAAAAATGTGTTAACTTCTGTCATATTTCTTGGTATCCAAACAAATGTTTATCAGTATCATTTTGTGCAGCAACTAGAGGCGCCTGGCTCCTGCTGTGTTAGGCTGAAAACAAAAGTATGAGAAAGACACGGTGCCTACATGTCACAGTTTGTCTTCTAGCAAAAGGAGAGACAGCCAGCAGGTAGAAGAGTCAAAATAAGCTATTGTATTACACGAAGGTCACCTTTGGTTTGAGCAAGATGGTGTCTGCCTATCCCATCATCTTCTTGCATTTTCTTTGGGATGATGCTAAAGAAGTGCTTCTCATATAACATTGATGTGGCTAGGCAAAGGAAATTAAGGAAAACACTCCCTTTTTGGCCTCAGTAATTAAAACTTACTCATATTCATTTTGACATAACCTTAGTGGAATTGGAAGGTAAAATTTAATGTGCATGTGCACTTCTGTGACAGTAGAGTAGACTGCAGAAAATGCATCATCAAACTTTTCTGAAGCAGAGCCAGTCTTTTCCCTTTAACCTTAGTCCCTTGTTACACATTACATTACCTATTGACTGGATTTCTGGGGGATTGTGGAAGGCTGCTATCCTCTGAGTTAAAAGAGTGGCTGTTCGTGGGAGAAGATGCCTAAAGCTCCTCATAGTGGGCATTACTGCCCAGTAAGAGTATTTTTTGTCAAACTGATGGGTATTCTTATGCATAAAACTAAATTGTCTCTATAAATAAAGTGAATAGTGGTTTTGGATGTATAGCTCTCAACAAATAGAAAGAGCCGGGCAATTTCCAATTCCTAGTGCTCCATATCTTCTTGAAATGGGCCTGTCAGTGAGATCCTTGAAAAAGCCCCAGGCAATCAAATCACAAGTTAATTTAAAAAATTTTTGCCTGATTGAATGTACATTTTATTACATAATTTAAAATAAAGGTTGCATTAAATGATCATGTGTTCTAAAACTGCTTGGATATTATACAGATAAGCATACTTATCACAAACACTTACTTCTCCAGTGCCCTCTAATCCTGAGTAGGCATCTGTTTTATAGCTCTCTTTTCTGACCTCGTGGTTGTTGCATGCACAACTGCTCCATTTGTCTTCCCGGGAGGTGGATACTTGTTTAGTGACACTGCCACTGGGGGAAGTATTCCTGAGTAACGACTTTAGGATGGAGGTTGAGGGAAATCCTTGCTGATAAGTTAATCTGAGACAGTCTTCAATTCTGTACCTATTTACAAATCTTGTTCATTATCCCTTGATAAAGAGTATTACATTCCATTTAGCTGCTTCAGGATTATGCTGTGTGTGTTTTCAGGAACAGAAAATAAAGCTAGTTTGAAAAGAAAATGTTTGTTTTGCTTTTGTTTCATCGAGGTGGCTAGTGAAAAAGTTTATTCTTCTTCATTTTTGTACTTTTATTTACTTTGAAATGGAAACTTCACAGTAAGAGTCATCATGCACTGGAACATGTTGTCTGGAGAGTCTGTCCCATGCTTGGGATTTCTTTTAAAAGGGTGTAACTGGACATAACTCTGAGCAACCTGTTTAAAGCTTTGAAATTAACTTTGCTTTGAGCAGGACTGGGAGTAGAGGGCCTCCAGAGGTCTTCCCCAGAAAAATGTATTCAGTGAGTCTCTGATACTACCATTTGGGCCATGAACTTTTTGCCAACCTTCAGGTATGTTTACACATTGCTGTGGATATAGACCACAGATCTAAAACTAAAATAAAAGCTGACCTTTGCAAGTAAATCTACATGGCACAGAGCATCACCTCATAGACATATTGAATCCAGTCTCAGAGCATTATGATCCAAAGCATTATGGTCTGATCTGATCACTCAAGGCTTCTTTAAGAGGTTACTGTACAGGTTATTTAAGGCATGATGCTCTAGAACCTCTCTAGGCCTCCAGGAACCAGGGAGAAGCCATTGCAGTAAATACAGCCCAGGTTATTTTTCTTCTGTACCTCTTGTCCAGTGTTGCTAATGCTACCCTCTCTATTCAGCCTTCCTTCTGTTCAGCCACTTTGCAGAGTAAGATTTGCCTTTAGCATGACTCATTCTGCTCTCAGAGTAAGGAAAATCTCCACTTTGAAGGATGAAACTCTCAGAGCAGCTGAGGAGCTCAAGGATAATCACCTGATATCAGTATTAACTGAGGACACCTGCTAACAGAGTTACAAATGGCAATCAGAAGGATGGTTTTCTTTTTTAGCTTACTGTGAAAGGCATGGCATTTAATCAAGACGTTTTGAGCTAATAGTATTTAGTATCATAGTGGGAGTAATATATGATTTCATAAAGCTACTGGCCAAAGCATGAAGTGGCTTTTGTAGAAATAAAAGCTTAGTCGTGACAGTTCTTCACAATCTCTAAAAAAAGAAACATCATCCTACAATTTCCCACCACTTCTCATGTAGGTGCATCCTGGGTGAGGATGCTGAACCGATTGCCCAGCAATATTCAGCTGTACTCTGCTGAAGACAACAGGAACCGAAGGCACTCGGCACTTCACTGTTGGATACCTCGTAGTGTTGGGCCTTGTATTACATCATATTACTTCACTGTCAGGAAGAATATAATTCTATCTGTTTTCAAGGACTATATATTCATAACTAGTAAACAGAGATACACAAAGGATTTGAATAGGCTGCTTAATTTTCTCACAGCCAAGAAATGGTCTCATAATACAGATTTGTAAAGAATCCTATCTACTTGCAACATGTATTTACTGCTGGTATTTGATTATTACTGCTGGTATTTGAATATTATTTCACACATGATTTACAAAGAGCTTCTGTTTACTGGATTTTTATAGGAATCGAGCAAAGTTATTGGGATGCAACATGCTGGTTTTAGCTGGGATCAGGGACACTACTGTTCTAGCAGTTGACCAGCACAAGAAACAGAATTCATCCCACCCAAATTTCACCACCCTCTAGTCAGGCATATCCTCTATATTAACCACCAAGGCTTCCTCCACAGTCTGTGAGAAGAAGGAATCTGAACTAGGCACAATATTTGTCTGCAGGTACCTGATTCTCTCCACTGACTACAGAGAAAGAATTGACTATCTGAGAACAATATCTGATGATTAATTCAGTGGAAAACCACTTAAGTTTGTATATGCATTATTTGAATGTGCTCAGATGAAAAAATATACTAAATAAGGTAAAGAAGATTTGAACATGTAAAGGGATTTATTTTTCAGTTTATTAAAATATTGAACTCTTTACATTAATCTGAGTTGAATGTCGACACTTTCATTAATTCACAGTGGAAAATAGCACTGCAGTTTCCAGAGTTATTGCTATTTTAGGAGACAGCAAGAGCTGAGTGTCCTCAATAACTCTCAAGATAAGTCCTTTAAAGTAGTTATTTAAGACTTAAGGTTCATGAGGTTTCTATGGAGATGACTCTTTTTGTGTAGGTGTATCAAAATAAGCATTTGCATTAAAGGAGTGTTCTGGAAAATGGTTGTTACAAATTCTGTGTTTTCAATCCCCAGCTTGTCATGCAATATAATACATTAAACCCTGATCTAAATTTTGAAACCAAAAGGAGTAGCAGGATTCCCACCTATGCAAATCAGATCATACAGATTAAATCCAATCTTATCAAATCCTGCCATACTACAGAAATGCCTTCACTCTACTCATGTCCTAGATGACAACCCACAGGACAACTGCTGGCTCTTGTCTACCTTGGTCTAAAGTCCTTCTTTCCTGCTTTCCACAGTTTCCCTTTGCGGGTACCACACAGCACTTGAACTTGCTCAGAACTGTGCTGCTTGGTAGGACTGGTGCTCGTCCTGCAAAAATTTAGGTAAATTCACTAAGTCCTGCCTATCCTGGAAAATCTTCTAGTATTGCTGGGACTTTGTAACTGAGCCAAACATCTAGTGGTGCCTGAGAGCCTGTGCCTACCTGGTGGGATGAGAGCGTGGACCGCCACTGGCATCCCCCACAGCTTGCAGCATCCATCCAGACTTTCAGGATCCATTTCCCTGATATAAGCCCCAGTTACAAAAATGCAGGGAGGCCTGCTTGGGCAGATGTCCCACCTTGCTGATGAGCTGTCACAGAGGTGAGGAAGACTGGCAAGTGGGACACCCTAACACCCAAACAGGGCTGCAGTGCCTGGTGGACACTGCAGTGTGGCCACATGCCCTCCAGCAGCAGCCAAGGTTGAGCTCGGACAGATGCCTTTGTCTCCATTAGCAGTGAGTCCAGATGCTTTTCTCTCCCTCACAGAGATCCTCTGTGCTTTTTCTGACTACCTCTTTGTCTTTTTTGCCTTGCTTCTCAAAGATCCTCTGCTCCTTTTCCCACTTTGGAGCTCACATCTCTGCTAAAGTCTAACTTGAAAATTTCCTCTGCTTCTGAGTGCCTGCAAAAGTCTTTGTTTGGGATGGTGTAACATGGATGGAGGCACACTTGGGATTGAGGCATCTACTGGTTAAGCTCTCGGAGTCCATTCAGAAACTTAAATATTTGAACAACTATCTTCACGAAGGGCAAGGGGTAACACCCCTCTGTTTTTCAGAAAAGAAAATGTTTTCAGGCTGCACTGTTTTTCTAAGCCCTATGAACCATGCTTCTTAGTGAAGTTAGATAGCCTGCAGACTAAAGTTCAAGAATGTGTATTTGTTGAATCCATGAACATACGAACATACCCTAAGGTATTGATTTGCTGTCATCAGCTACCGAAAAACAGAAAAGCATTTTACTTTAAAAAATCGTGTTTTTAATAATTTGCTATACCTTTAGACCTCCTCCCTGAGTTAAAAATTAGCTACTGTAGTTAACAAATCTTTATCAGCTAGCAGCAAGTTCACTTTGCTGATTCTCCAAATATTCAAATGGAATGACATCTGATCCACAGCAATTTCAGCTCATGTGATTACAGACATCTACCAGATCAGATAGGTTCAGCTTTCACTGTTCACTGCCACTTGGCTAAGAGTTACCCTTGACCCACATTTTTCATCTGCTCACATAGAAAAGAAATGGGTAAAGATTATAGTAGAAATTCAAATGAGTACTACATACCTATGGTTCAATGCATACCTAAGACTTTGCAACTCGATATATCAACACCAAATATGAAGAATTTAAAATAATTCTGTAAATATTTCATATATACACAGATGCCATAGTAAACATACTCCAAAGAGCACTAAGGGAAGTAGTTAATGAAATGTTCAATGAGAACATTTTGTACATTTTACTGAAAGAAATTACATTGTCTGGAAGGACAATTTGAAGGAATTCTTAATACTATCATTGGCTTCTGTGAAGAATAATTGCAGGAGTCTAATTTTATTAACTTAAAATGGCATGCACAGTATCTAGACTGTATGAAAGATAATATAAAGAAAACAATGTGTTATATATGCAGAAAAAATGGGCTATTAATTAGCAGTTAAAATATATATTATAGTGTATATGAAGCACTTGAAATCATGGGGTTTTTTGATGGCAAAGGTTTTCTGCATTTTAGAGTAATCATTAAATGAAGTTACACAGCAATATATGGAATACCTGTTTCTTTCATATACCAAATCAGAGCTGTAGAGATTATTGCAATAACTACAACATGTTTTCTAGTGTGAACTAAGTAAGCCTTATGAGTCACATTATTTCATCTCTCTATGTGGGGATTTATGCACATCCTTCCCAGCACCATTAACAGAGATAAGACTTATATATGCAAATCCTAAGATAGCACAGGGAGACTAAATCAGTAAATTTTGCAGAATAGCTATTAGCCTGAAATTATAGGGAAAACACAAAAGGCACTCTCATGTGAAAAATTAAGTATTCTGGGCTTGATCTTCATGCCCAGAGCACAACAGATGGAAAAAAGTATAAATTGTAAGATTAAGATGTAAATAGTACAACAGAGAATGTTTCTTTCTGTACTCTCTGTCAGGGGCAGGCGGTGACAGAGTGCACTGCGGATATGAACTGAGAGCACATAAATCTGAAGGTGTGCTAGGAGTGGGAACACAGGGCTGTATTCAGATGATGTGGCATAGGTACCTGATGTAGGAGTTGGAATTGCTCCGAGATTTAAGGTCAGGAGGATGATCCAAGTGATGAGTGATCCAAGCTCAGACTGGCATATCCTAGTGTCCTACAGGAGCCATGGGAGGCCACAAGCATAGTAACGTTAGGTAGCCCTGTCCCTCATTATAAACTGCAGGATGTAGTTTCAGTCTATGGAAAGCAAAGTTTCAGAAAAATTTTGGAGTTATAGGGGTATCTGTGTTAAGCACCTGCATCTCCGTAGAGCCTTTCCCCCAGAGCAGTTCATGAAGCTCAGGACTCCCAGTACCACCCTGGGTTTGGGGCAAATGTTACTTTACATGTGCAATCTCTACTGCTTTGCCAATTCTGACTTATGAGTGGCCAGCTAGCAGAGGCCTTCTATACCTCTTTTTTCTTCTTTTTCCCCCTCTGGGGTCGAGCAAGTACTGAGATCCTATATGTAATTTTTATTTTTAGAGTAGCTTTATGTCCAAGATCTCACCTTGCCTGTGACTCAAACTGTGCATGCCGTATCTTTTGTGCGCGCTTAAGGTATTTTCCGAGAGATGATGTGACACGTGGAACTGTTACACAAGGCTGGATAGATATTGCATGTGTCTTTCTGGATCACAAGTTAGTAGCTGGTGCCAGAAAGCATCTCTGACTCCTTCTGCTGTATTAGTCATGGTTTCATGCAGTTAATGTAAATAATGTCGATTTTTGTACATCATGTAACTACAGTATATTGTTAGTCATCCCACCTCGGGAGCTATTGAATATGAAAAAACATATGGTGACTTTGTTTTGTTGATCAATCAAATAATTATAAACAATATATAATGTTTAGAAAACCTGCAGTTTAGGGAGGATCCAGTTGGTTTCATTGAAGTTCCTGTTTTGATGAGGAAAACTCAGGAAACATAAAAGCCTTACTAGATTTTCTGTCATTACGTTGGTAAAATAATCAGTCTGACAGTAGACTACAGGGCCCATCCACAGGTACTAGAGCTCAGTTGTACTGGGAATGGTACAAACAGGTGATGAAATTCTTATTCCTTAAAACTTAAATATTTTCTGATATTAACACAGCCATATGGAGCAACTAACAGTTTTGTCAACCCTTCATCCTTCTAGTATGTAAAATTAATTAATATTTATATTTAAAATAATAATATTATTTGGCAAGAGACAATGGCCTTTCCAGTTTTCCTTTAGCAAGAGTAATTTCCTAGTTCAGATAATATCTGCTTCCCTACTGCTTGTGCTAATGGAGAATGCTCCTTCTGTTGTTTTGAGCTATGAAATTTAATTACCCAGAGTCGCTGATACTTATTTTCAGCAACTGCTGAACAAACTCTTTAAAATGCTGTAATTCCATAGACAGGAATCTTTAATTTAATGTAGGTCTTGTGGCATTAAAATGTCAGCTTATGTGAGGGAGATGAAGAGCTCATGGGCCTTCTGAACATCTTTTGGGGAGAGGCACATCTTGTGCTTTATTCTGCTTTCACATTTATTATAGGCAGAGGTAAAGTACATAATTTACATGAACTTTTTCTCTTTTGCACAGGTAGCAGTGAGAGGCTGTTTCAGCTCTCCCTTTCACAGGTGGCTTTTTCAGTGAACCTGAGCACCTGAATGTTACATCTCATCTTTGGGAGTCACTGTGTAGTGCTTGTTTGTAGGACAAGCACAACATACTTTCTCCTCACAAATATTTTTATCTCATAATTTGTAGTTCACATACAAAGTTTTTTCTCTGAAGTGAAAGGCCTTTGGATGAGGGGGGAAATGAGTTGGAGGTCAGTAAATATAGAATTAGAAAGATGGTCTTTATTATATAATGCTTCAGTTAAAGATGTTTTCCTGAGTTGAAAATCAAACACTTTGGTTTCCGACTCTGCCTTTGCCACCTACCAAATATATTTGTGTCCTTCACAACCACTTCTGCTTAAATGAGATCTCTTATCCTACATGAGGGAAAAGATTATCTTTTGACCTGTGTCATAAGTAAGATAACTAAGACTCTGCATAAAGCACACTGCCAAAACAGGGAAGAGATCCATCAGCACTGCTTTGCTTTTCAGTTGACTGAGGAGTGTGCACACATTCCGCTGGCTCAGCTCCTCTGGAAAGTGGGGAAGGTATCTCCTCAAAATATGGTAACAGGGTTGTTTGTGGTCAGGTAAATATTTCTTCATAGAGGTCCTAGACTTTATTAAATTTGTTTGATTTGAGTGTTAGAATAAAACATCTAGGGCTGCCTAATTATCTGAAGGAATATAGAAAACATTTGTGCCAGCATCTGATATCTCTGTTCCTCTAAACAACCGGGTTCTCAAGTGCTTCTACTCACACTGCAAACAAACACATTTCCACTATGATTTGCCATCTCCTCAGAGCATCTTGTAATATTCTGAGGACATCCCTAGAAAGCTCTTTTCCTTAATTAGAAAAGGAAACAGCAATTCAGGGTTACTGAACATGCATAGCTTGTACCCACTTGTGGTAGAGAACACATTACAGAATGTTTTTTCTGGTTTAAACTTGTCCCAGTTTTCATGCAATTCTTTAATGCAATTTTATAGATTTAGTATGGGTTTCTAACACTTTTTGTTTGATTTTTTTCCTTTAATTTTCTCTACTGTTTCTAAACTGCTGGTTACTCATGATTACTCTAACCTCATCCTTGAAAGGTCAAGGCACATTTCAGGTGGATATTATTGTAATTAAATGATTGAGGCTGGATAAGAGCTGGAATACAATTGAAACAAAATACTACATATGTTATAAAACTTCAAAGACTTTGTCAGTTTGAAATTCAAACATGGTTCCAGGTCATATTTAGAAAATCACCTCTGTCAAAAGTAAGGGCAAAGACAACCTCCGCTTTTTGCAGTAAGTCTTTCTGATAAAAAGGAATCTCCTTTCTTCTGTCCTGGAACCAGCAGCTTCATTGGTCTCCTCTGGTAGAAGCAAATCACTCTGAAACTACAAATATATTGGCAATTCCTGCAGTGTTGCAGAAGTCATCCTGCTTTGCTTTATTCCCTGCCTGCAGGATAGCTGAGGGAGCAAGTAGGGAGAGACGAGAGGTGCCACACAAGACACGTGTGTGTGTCAGGAGTCTGTGGGCAGCAGTGCCCAGGCTGGAGGCGCCAGGACCATTAAACTGCCCATAGCCTCATTCCTGAAAGAGACCTGGTTCATGCCTGGCAGGATTTCCACCTGCTTTCAGGCAACATATTTTGAAGGGGTTCTGCAGCCATCAGATGGCAGCAGCTTTCAGTAGTCACTCCTGGCCTAGTTTGTGTTCTAAACACGGGGTAAAAAGAGAGGTTAAACACTGCATAACTCTTAGGTTCCTACATAAATCCCATTTTGTAATACAACTAAAGCCATAGCATGAAAGATAAGTTGGGCTTATTTACACTGTAGGGTGTGAGAGTGAGGTCCCCTCTGGGGGCTCATTCCAGGCTCTGAGTTCTGGGCAGCTGAGTTTGTTGTATAACTATGTCATCATCAGCTGAGTTTTGGTATTTTGTTTTCCAGAATTACTAGTGCAATAATAATGAGCCCAGTAGTAATCTTTGCAAAATCCCTTCTCATTGCCTACTATATTGAAGTAGAATGAAAACAGATTGGCAGCAGGCATCTAGAAAATTAGATATTAACTTTCAAAAGTGCATGCTAGTTTGCCCTGTAATAGCTGGGAAGCAAGAACATTATGTTTCAGCACTGAACCTTTTTGTGGAATCAAAATATTCTCTCACTATAGCCTGGTTCACATCTGCTGTGGGCTTTAATATTGTTAACAATGCTTGTGATTGCAGTAATGGAAATGTAGTCAGGGAAAAGAAAGGGAAAAGCCCTCTTATTTGTATTCAGAACTCTAACAATGCACTTAATCCTACTGCAATTACTGGGGGAAAAAGAAGGGAATGAATCTGAGAAAAGAAATTAATGTGAAAAAAGCCACTCCTCTGCATTTAATTAATATTAAAGGATGTGAAATAAACCCACATAAGGAAAGAAGTGAGCAACCGTGACAGAAAATTTGGATCAAAATCAGGATCTTGATAAACACTGTTATTATAGAAATAATGTAGCTGACCACAGAGAAAGACAAAGGGAAAAAATACTCCCTTTGACTACAAGGGGTTTTAGGGCAAATCATTTAGCTGAGGCTGTTATTGAAGTGACTGTGGGTTACAGGTTAGAGGTAGCAGTGTGACTGAAAGGGAAGTTGCATAATATCAGAGTTGCTACTCTGCCCCGTGCCTGGGAGTTCAGATATTTCACTGAGCAATGCTGATGGGGCAGAGGAGCTCCAACCTCTTTGCTTTCTTCTTTCCAACAAACCTTACAGAAGAGCACAAATCACTTCCCTTGAAAGGAGTAAAATGGAAGGTATGCTCAGTCTCCCTGTTTTCAGCAAAGGGACACTTGTCCATTTTATCCCATTTTTTCCATTTCATATTTTTCTTTGAGCATTTTGCTAGGCTCCTCATTTTTTTCTTTCACTGCTGCCTGCCATAAAACTTCACTGGCCATTTTCTGTTTTTGTTGTCTGTGGCTTGAACCCCTCACCTCAGGAACTTAAATATGAACTTTTTTTCCTAGATTTGCTCCTTCCTGTAACTATTGTCATGTGAAAACCCATCCATCCTGCTTTCTAAAGTTTCTTATCACTCATGATGTCCCCTTTTTTTTCTGGCTGCTGCTGTCACCAGACTTCCTGAATGGGTTTCATCTACCTTAAGTTATTTACACACTAGAATTTTGCACCTGAATTGCTGACCAAGGCTTCCTTTGGCAACTGTTCACAGGAATAGACGCTCGCGCTGTGACTCATCTGACTCATTTTACATCTCTTCATTGGGCTGAGATGCATTCTGGAAATGCCCATATATCTTACTGAAAATAATAGGAAGTTATACACGTAGATTAGGTGAACTTGTTGACATTGTAGCTGTGTAAAATGAGGTGAGATGAATGCCTCTGCTATGCTTCTTCAGAAGGTAAGATAGAGAAAACCTATAGCAAGAATTTATTTGAAACTTCTTATAACTAAATCCAAAGTCAATTTATGTGAATTACTAAAGAACCCAACAAATTTTACACAGTACCTCATTTTTATTGCAAAAATAAATCTACTATTTTCAGACTACTAAATAATATCAAGAATGATTAAAAAGCATGCTTTTCTATAAAATATATTATTTTAATTTTAATGACTGAGAAAAGTTGTGATTTAGCAGTACCTTTATTGTATATTGTTAAAACAATACGTAGATGTAGGTACTTATTCCATACAATATGAAACTATCTCCAGTGCTGTGAAATAGGATATTGAAATTATGAGCTGTCTGAAAAATACCTTTGGGTATTCTTTTTGATATATACGAGTATTTTACAACGTATCTTTTTGATCATTAATTTACAGTCTTTTATAATAAGAGTTTTGGATTTTAGGTCAGTCTCCTAAATCAAATATGTCAAAACACTGGGCTACGTCATTGCTCACTACGCACCAGGACATAGAATAATGGATTTTACATGACACAGTGATGTTTTACAGTTTCTTGAATCAGCTGCAGTACAACACCGCTTACTTTACAGTTATGTTGGTCATCGGAGTTTTGGGTGGTTCTGCAAACACTGAGCTGCACAGTTGATACATAATAAATGCATCTCCCTGCCTTTTCCAGTGAACCTCTGGGTGGGGGTTCTTTGGTCCTGTTCACTAGTGAGGCCATGCTGAGATCTCTCTGCTTTACCCCACTTCACCTCACTGAAAAGATCATTGTCTGGCTCATCCATTTGACTCAACTCCCTTTTATTTCTTTCAGTGGCTTGTGCTTCACTGGTGCATCTAATCAGTGCCTTGCCTTGAGGTCTCCACAGAGTTCATCCCTTTCCTATGTGACCATTCTTTTCTTCTGCTCGATTGTTCTTATCCCTGTTGCTGCACCAGTGACTCCACATCCAGTTTTCTCTTCATTAATTTTTCTGTCTTCTGTTTGCACTGTCTCCCAAGCAAATCGCTTCACCTGGGACTCCTCTCCTGATGTGGCCTTCAGCTTCCATCATCTGCAGATTGCTTCTCAAGATGAAATTTTGTCAATATGGCTACAAATTCAACCAAAATTCAACCAATTAAAAATTTCTTTATAGATGTGCAAACAAGCGTATATCTCACTTTTACAATATGGAACAAAAGGAAATCTGAAATATATCCTGTATATTTTTGCCTTTCTTCCCCTCCTTACTACATTTTCCCCTCTGTAATGACAAGTATTTGCAAAATGTATTTATAAAGCCTATCACAATTTGTGTGTTACTGAAATATTGATGATTAGGAGAATGTTAAAGGTAAAAACCATAAATATTAATGTTGATCATGGCACAATATTTGCTACAGCACTATATGCACAAATCAGATGTTTTTGAAGAGTGTTGTCTTTTTATCTTGAGTGCTTCTATGAATCCTGTTATCATTGCATCTCCCAGTTATATTTCATCAATTATAGAATATTTGTCTTCCTAATTTCAATCTAGCGCAAATATGTGATATTCTTCCCATTTAACAGATAGAGAACTAGAGAACAGAGAAACCAAGACATGACAAAGAACACTGACATCCAAAGCAGAGCACAGTTAAGAAGTCTAGATTATTAAAACAAATTTCAAATGAACACTTGATAAACTTTTCTCACGATAAGCATCATTGTAACTATCTGCACACTGCAACTCTAAGTCAAAAAAAAACCAAAATAAGGATTATTTCTACATTTATGTCTCAGAATTTAATGCACAATACCTGATGAAACATTAGAGTTACCCAAGAGCCACCATGTAACAGTGGACACAGAATATTCAAGTTTCATATCCTTGTAAGTGTGAAAAAAATACAATAACAGTAATCAACAAGCATACAAAAAAATTCTCATCATACTCATAATATGTACCACTAAGAATAACATTGTGTTGAACTTAGAAAAATAGTTAAATGGAATACTCTAGCTAAAAGGCTAAAAATACTAGTAGTTTTACACCACCTTAGAGGCTTGGAGAGTATGCACTACTCATCAAAAAAACTTCTAAAAGGACAATGTTCTTTAGTTTTTCTTTCCTAAACTAGTGATTGAACAGTAGGGGATAGGAGATTATATGAAGAAAAGAAAAAGCCTTCCCTCAGAAATGGAATAATGCTTTTCCCAAAAAGACAAAAAAAAAGGAAAAACAAAAAAGAAAAAAAAAGAGGAGGGGAGGGAGAGGGAGCATTTCAAACATTTTAGAAGCAAGGGAGTCTGGTAAAGAAAGGGTTCATTAGTGAATAAGAATGTGGTAAAGAAGGACTAGCACAAGCCTATACATTAATTTTTTCTTTTCTTTATGGTCATTATAGGAAATATTAAGGAAATGCATAAGTGACTATACTGCAGATTTTCTCTATAGGGAAAAATCTGAGGGCTGTATCATTGTGAACTGGGAAGGGTTCAAGAGACTGATACCCGGCAATCTGACACCAAAATAATAGAAGGTGATAAATGGGCAATAAACCATCAAAAAGGGCTCTTCCTTGTTCTAGCAGGTCAGTAGGTCTGATATGATTACCAGAAAAATTGGTAGAAATTATAATTACAATTAATTAGTAGACAAAAGGGTAAATAAAATATATTGAACAAGAATCAGAACAACTTTTGTAGAAGAAAGCCATACTGTGCAAAACTATGACAGTTCTCTGAAGAAGCCAAGGATTATTCGGATAATGTTGATTCAAACTTACTAACTTGAATTTTCTAAAAGATATAAACAACATTAATGAACTGGAATTATCTTAGGGTGGAGGGGTAAACACTTCCAAATTACTAGGTGAAAGATAGGAATCAAAGGGTAGGGAGAGCCATCATTTTTCACAGCAAGGAACCATCAGCACTCCAGGGATTTGGATACAAAAAAGCTGTGGAAAGGTGGTGAGCTGAAAGGTAATTTTATGTGTAAGGATGCAGAATTAATCAGGAGAGTAAAAGCATAAGCTGGATGTGAGGAGTGACAGACCAGTCTCATGATACTGAGCAATGAAATGACAGATGAAATCAATGTCAATAAATGGAAAGTTATGCACTGAGGAAAAATAACCTTCACTGTTCACACACAGTGCTGGACTCTCAATTAGTTATTGCTGCTCTTGAAGGCAGCCTTAAAGTCCCTGAAAACATCAGTGAAATGTTTGGTTGCTGAGCCTTCAGCAAGAAAAAAGTGACAATTAAAGTAGGAATCATTGGGAAAACAGTGAGGAATTTAAAAATTCAGATGGATATGTGAATCTATGGTACACTCACACCTGAACAATAAATTGTGTTCTTGGTAATACATTTCTAAAAGGTTGCAATAGAATTAGACAGCACAGAGAAGGATGACAAGGATAAATTGTGCTACAGAACAGTGTTTATACAAGCAGAGAATAAATAGATAGGATTGGAAAAGAAGATTAAGAGGAAATGATAAACACTGTAAAAGTAAATAAATTTTTAAAAAGTTTAGAAAATTGAGTAAAAAAGAATTATTCAGTGTTTTTTATAACACCAGAATTAAGAAGGAAAGCAAAGCATTTATTAGGTACCAGGCTTGAAATAAATGAAAGGAAGCACATTTTCACACAACAGAGCTGAAAAAGATGTGGAGGAGAGTCACCTTCATTTATTAAATTGTGGCAACTGCTTCTGGCTCAGCAAGTCCCAAGGGTGCTGAGCTTCAGAGGCTGGGATGCTACATCAGAAAAAAAGATCATTTGGTTTGATCTATTTCCTATATGCTTTCCGTAACAATCTATCAAGCTACATTTATACTCAGAAACTAAATAGAGCCAGAGCAGAGACCCAGGCCCAGGGAACGTATGTGTTCTGACAAAAATTTTGTTGTGTGTTTAGTCTACAAGGCCAAAGAACATTTCCTGGCTTCATTTATTGACTGTTAGAGACAGCCTCAGTGGCCACAGTGACAGTGGCAGGCAAGGCAAGTCTTTGGCCCCAGAAGGGGATTTTTTTGCTTCTAACATTATCCTCCCTGTCTTTGCCTTGTATAAATTTTTTAAACCTCTTGGAGCTAGTTAAATCCATTCACTCTCTTAAATCCATTACCTCTTTTCAGCTGCATCATACATAATTGTTTTGTTGAAAATATGAGATTGTTTTTCCTTCTGCAGGTTTTTGTTTTAGTTGCCAAAGATGTGCTAGTAAATTCTCTGTCCGCTTATTTTTCTGGAGTGTGGTTAGGCATCTCAACCATGTATTTATGGGAGATGTATTCTGATGTTACAGAAATATTTGTTCAGATATCCAGGATAATCTGTTCAGTTCAAATCCAAACTACCACAATTTGAACTCATGTCAGCCCAGAAACAAAACTGCAGATCTCTCATATAGGTTCTGTTCCATTTCCACCCAAGCACTAGGGCAGCCCTAGAAATAGAGAGAAAGGAGTTCTCACACTATTTTTGCAATAAAATAAAAGCTTCCAATGTTTGGAGGAATTTTTAAAAGCTGTAACATTTCTTGTTTTACTTTCTTGCTAAAGATGGAAAGTGTTTTACTGAAGAAGCTTTTGATATTCTCATGAAAGTAATGTCCAGTTGTTGGACTGACCCTCACAATTTCTCATGGGCCAAGTGTATGTCTACTATCACACTTCTAATCAACTCATTCGTAAATTTTGCTGCTTAACAGTGTTCCATGGGCTGTCTTGCAAACCATTGTGGTTTCAGACTACAGCTTGATAACCCATAATATATTGGACAACTCAATTTAAATTTTCCTACTGATGCTTCTACTTCAAGGTAATCCCAGGAGCACTGAGTTCACCACCATTCAAGAGTCTCAATATTTAAAGTGATCACAGAACTGCGTTTATCATGCACAAAGTTGGCGGATCACTTGGAGAGAGTCTCTAGGTAGCAGATCACTTCTTACAGCTTTTTTTAGGTGCAAAGTCGATGTGAACTGAGGAGCTGTGTGCCTGCAGACATACAGCTTGCCTGGGCTCATGTGTTCCCCTCTGGACAACATCTGCTGGAGGCTGTTGCCCCTTCAGCCCTCCTTATAATTCCTCAAGTGTCACCTAGCTCTACTTGCTATTTCTCCAGTAACAATATTTTTTTTTTTCACAAGCCCACTTCTCTGATAGTAGTGTTGATTATGGCGTTATTATGAGGCATAGAAAGGCAAAAAAAAGTATTTTAAATAGAGACTAGTTACAACTTTCACTGAAATCAGATGATTCCACTGATACTTAATAGTTTTGAAAAAAAAAAAAACCAAACCAGGACAAGGAGCTCCTTCATAAAAAAAGTGGTAGAAAGGCTTTAACCTTTAACTATATGTTTATTTGAAGTGCATTTTTCTGGAAAACAAGAGCATTGTTAAAATGATGTTGCAAGTGATTTGTCAGGGACTGGTCGTATGATGAAGATATACTAACAATTAGAAATGAAACAAGTATCAGAAGTGAGATTATAATTATGAATATTTAGATAATTGTGTAACAATGTACAACTGAATTAATTCTGAGAGCAATCATCTGAGTACATACTGAACTGAACAAGGACACTCCCCACAAGAAATTATTAAGAGGCTTTAATTATAACAAATAAAAATGTAGCAGAAGTGCTTGGGTATGCCATTAGCAGAGAGGAGACAAGCTGAGATAAGAAAGGAATCTGAAGAATTTTGTCTAAGGACAAGAAGTATTATTCTCAGACCCTAATGTTACACATGCAATTAAGGCTACATTGTTAGAATATCATAAAGTGTTTTGTTAGTCTACATTGTGGTATTGCTGTTACGTAAATTATATCCATGGCTCCAGGGAAATCTAAGCATTTGACCTTGGCACATAACACAGGTATGATCCATTCATCTAATTAATGCTTCTAATGAAGTAAATTCATTTGTAGCTAAACACTGCATCCACATCCACGCTCACAAAGGTTTATCCTTCAGTCAGTACAGCCAGTGTGATCCTCACATGCACGAGTGTGGCACTGACACAGAAGTGGGCATTTTTCTGAGGCTTACTCCAGCCCCAAGGGTCTGGGGCTCAGTCCAAGCCACGTGCCTTCTCAGAGCAGTATGGAATATGTCCTGGATGTGTACATTGGTCAAAAAAAAACCCACCCAAAAGAAGTACCCTCTATCTTTTTCTATTTTAAAAACCTTTTTGCCACTCTTTTGAATTGGGGATATACTGCAAATAGTCCATATTTGAGTTATGTTGCTTGGCCAAGTCAGGCTTATGAAGCACTGCTTCCAATTCAACATTGTGTGAGGTGTTTTCAGAACAAAGAATAATTGTCACTTAACTGTTCTTTTTCCACAAAGGTATGGAAAAAGGATCATTTGCAGTAGGAAGGGTAGCCTCACAAGGTAGCCTCAGTATTGCTGTGAACATGTCTGAAGAAAATTATTTTTTAAAAAAATCAAATCTCTCTTCACCAAAAGCCTGCATGGTTGTACAACTGTTCAGTACCCCTGAATAGATATAGTGAAGACTTGACAGGCACTTAACAGAGACTGGATGGTCATGGCCAGTTGAGTTTTAAATCTGGTGGTCTAGGAGGATGACAGGTGTGATAGTGTGGGCTGTTTACTGTGACACATTCCTGAGAATCTGTGTAAGTGTTCAGGTGGCTAATCTCAGCTATGTCCCTTGTGGCACCTATCACTCTCCTGCCTAGGTCTCTTAGATTGTTTTAGTTGACAAAACTATAGATCCCTCAGTGGCAGGGCACTATAAATGTTATATAAACCCCATGGAAAACTGACAAGTGCTCACCACTTGTCTTCTGCTTATCTGTTTTTCCTCGGCTTGTAGAGAAAACTATATTCATGAAATGTTCCCTAAGAGAACCTTCAAGAGCATGTCTACACCAAGTTCTATCTGAAACCAGAAACAGTGTGAGAACAATGGAAGAGAGTCTAGAGGAAATGGACAGCAATGATCAGGTCAATGATTAAAGGCACAGAAGGAAAAGTTGAAGCACCTGGTGATGCTTGCTCTAGGAAAAAAATGGTGGGAGGTAGTCATATTCAAGTATATAAAAAGCCTGTTGTAGAAAATCCAGGGATAAACTAAAAAATAGATATTGCAAGTCTGACACATCTAGGTCAAGAAATAATAGTCTTAAGCTGAAGGCATGTTTAGTATATTAGGAACAGTAAAATGGTGTAGGAGGTTACTCAGAAAAGGTGTGGGATGTCCATCACTGGGGCAAGACTAGAAAGAATAGAATAACTAGATAGAGCTTGTCCTGCCTTTGGGCAGAGAGATAAGCTGGATGACCTCTTGAGGTCCTTTCTGGTCTTACTTTCTTTGATCTTATGACCATGGCAGTCTCCCCGGATCGATGCATTTGGGTGCAAGATCTTTCTAATATTACTGTGATCCATTTCAAAGCTTAAATTTTCCCTGAATTAATGAACCACTTAGTGGCAGCTTGGGGGTGCCCATACCAGAGTCCAATATGGCCTGAAAATCTGCTGTTTAGCTTCAAATAACTGCCCTAGACGTGCAAAAGATACATTGTGAGAAGGCTGGGTACAGCTTTTATGAACACCTTGTGCTCAGGGGTCAGCTGGGGAGACGTCTCTGTTAACTCCTGTCAAACACCGTCTGTGGGGAAGTCACACGAAGTGACACTTCTCTGTCCCAGGCATAGCGCATTCTTTCCACAGTCCGGTGCATGTGACCACTTGGCTCCATCTGTGACAGCCAGCAGTGCAGGGGGGAGCAAACAGCTGCCATAGCTGTCCTCAGACTCTCTTTTTAGCTCCTTCTCTTTGGGCTTGTGCTTTAGGGGCTGCACACCTATGTGCTGAGTGCTGGTGACACATGACACTCTGCTTGCAGACCACAATCTGCTGCTCTCTATTATAGAGGCCGGCTTTCCAACCTCGCTGCTTTTCCTCTGATAAGCTGCTAGCATTGCTGTGCTATTTCTGATCTACAGGGAATTCCTAGGAAATACTGCAAATGCTGTGGCGATATTGCCTAGTGTCAGCTGAAGTGTGTGAGCGGGTTCAGTTGCCTTGCTGGGGAGAAAAAATTGGATCAGGTTAAATACAGAAGGTCTGTCAGCCATCCTTAATTTGGTATAACTGCAGAAAGCAGTGGTGGATCAAACACATGCTACATGCACAGCTAATGGGCAAAAAAAGCTGTGGATTTGGGGCTGCCTGAGGTCCTTAAGCCATATCTCTGGGGAGCAGAGAGATCTGCAGGGCCCCCACTTCCTCAAATTCCCACTATGAAATCATCCTTTGGTTTCATATCATACACCGGCTTTGGCTAGTGATAGTCACCTGTGAGACATAGTGATTGGTTTGTAAGTGTCCTACTGGCTTTCAAACTACATCCTTGTGAGCACTTCAACCACTGTTTCTGTGTCCCTGGGGTAGGTGGAGCAGCCTGCAAGGCAGTCTTGCCCAAGGCCGGTTGGATGATCTTTAAATGTCCCTTCTGACCCAAAATATTGTATGATTGTTTAAATCCCCAACTGTTATAAGAAAAAAGTCAGCAAAGTTTTCTGCTGCAGCAAAGATCACAAGTTTTCTTGAGATCTGGCAGCAGAGCCAGTGGTGTCCAACCTTGCTCTGCAGTGCACGGACCATGACAAGAATTTAGGAGAAAGATACTTGATTTATTTTATTATTGTAACTTGTCTAACTTATCCAAAGAGGAACTGTGGGCAAGAGAGAGATTTAGCAGAGGGGTTTCAAAGCATTACTTGATGCAGAACCTATGCTGCCCTAGAGGACTATTCCTGCAAGGAGAAAGCAATGCTGGTGTTTATCTGATAAGATAAGGGACCTTGAATAATGAGGTACCTTGAATCCCTTAGGAAAAACAAGACCCATGTATGAGTCTCTTAAACCTTTCAACAGAGACCTAATACTGTACCAGTGAAACAACATTCAGATGTTATGAGGAATTTCACAAGGCAAAGCTTTTGTCTTCTGTCTGTAGTTCATTTAAAACTACTGAGTTGTGATTTATTCAGGGGCTGGCTACTTTTACTGTTAAAAAGACTAAAGTGACTAAAAGTGACACATGAGCTTCTTCCTACTGGAATTCAATAAACACGAGTGCAGGATTTTAAGATCACATGTTCTCATTCTTGTTCTGATGTTATTTTTGTTTTCACAGCTCCCTAATGATACTGGCAAATGCCAATTCAAGTTTTCATGGCAAAGCATATGCTGCTACATTCTCTACTCAACAGTTTTCAAAGTTTCTTACAGATCCTAACACACTTGCACGTATGCAACAAACACAAGCCTGCAGCTGCCTGTGTAAAAGAGTGTGTAAAGAAATCAAACAAAAACCAGAAACTAGTATGAATTCTGAAAAGTGAAAATAGTTTAAGAGGTTCCTAAAATATGATTATCCTCCAAAATGTACTGACACAAATTTTAAATAATTTTTGATTTCTACTTTCAGTTACTAAATGAGTTTTCTACAAAATATGCCACTATGCTCCTGGTTGCTGCTTTTCTTTGAGGCTCAGTTGGCCTACCTTAATGCTGATGAGATGGATTGACATTAATCTTTTGCTGGTGTCAACCAGATAGTGAGTCTGCAGAGCAGTGAGGTTTCATAAACAGTTAGAGTGATCTCTAGAGGGACTTTGTATATTTGATTCTGGATTTTACTGAGAAATATGTTGGTCACAATGAAATGTCCTCCCTCTTCAAGGAATTTTGTTTTCTTCAAGGTTTTAATGAGACATTTAGACTATGTTCTATTAACAAATTATTATGTTTATAGAATAACTTCTATTTAATACTTTTTGGAAAATGGATAATGTTTTGATCTCTAATGAAGGTATGAAGGTAAGCATTATTTCTTTATCCTTAGTCTTTTAACGTTCATCTACGGCACAAGATGATCACATCATGTTCACTTCCCTTTTATTTCCCTGTGTGAGCTTTATGGCAAGATACACATTGTTTTGCCTATAGACAAACAGGCTGACTAACCCTGCATCTGTGCAGCTACAGTGCTGAAAAGTACAGATCATAAACACAGAGGCATTTTGCTTTGTCTTGTATTTAGACAATGCAGAGGTCACCACAGACAGTACCTGCACAGATTATCAACAAACTCCAAGTCCGTGTGATGAGGTTTTGGGTTTGTCTTTGGTCAAACTTTGATTTAAGAGAAAACAAAAGCCCAGGCTAATTCCCCACCTGGTATAAACCGACACAGCTCCACTGAATTTGGTTGACACCAGCTGAGAATGTAATCTTGTGTTTGCTGACTGGAAACTAGATCGAATATCTTATCCAGGCTAAGTAGGGTTAAACTGATTGCATCCATTCTGACCTGAACAGCTGAAGGTGTCTCTTTCAGCTACAGAAGATTTTGTCTAAGTCCAGTATGAAGCAATGAGTTTCCCAGAGGTCCCAGTTCACACCTGGGGGTGCTGTGGCACGGCTGCAACTTGTTCATCACTGGATCAGCAACTGGTCGAAACCTTGGGATGAATTCAATATAATTTAGGAAGCTCCGTGTCTGTTGTTTGAAAGCAATTTGGGCAAACCTCATATAACTATTTCATTTGATTACCCTGTTAAAAAATTTAAACCTATGTTGACTGAAAGCCAGTTTCTGTAGCATAAAGATGGAACCCATATTAAAAAGACCAAATCTTGCCTGATTTGAAGGTTGCCCATCTACATTCATAAGATCTGAATATTGGAAAATAGAAAAAGTCTCTAAAAACTGCAATATTAGAGAGTTTCATATAGAAGTAAAAGATAAAAAAGAGAATTATTCTGAAATAGGTTTAAAACTTAACATCCCGCCCCCCAGTTTCTATTTGTTTTCATTATATATTAATTTTTAGCAGTCAAGGGTTAATTTAATTGCTTGAAGTTACACATACCAACTGTAGCAGACTTGGAACTGAGCCTGAATACAGTAGTAATCAGAGGAGTCCCTGAATATCCTCTGTGGCATTAACCTCCAATGCTTCTTGCAACTATTAATAAATCTTTCGGGTTGGTGATTGGAAAGAGAATTTTTCCTGAACATCATCATTTCCGTACAGACAGCCAGAAATGAGTTATATACAAGAAAGTTTCTCTGCTGCTTTACAGACAGGTCATTGCCCTTTCTATCTGGACACAACACTCTTCCACAGTGAATATTTCTTTCACTGGAGCACCTGGGTGGAGAGGTAAGAGGGAAGTTGACAGACAGCTTAAGGAGGTGACCATCCTAATTTCACAGAGGGCAGCCAGAGACTCTCATTAGGCTCCAGACTTTGTAGCAAAACATGCAGTGGGTGTCCACACTGAAAAAGCTATAATATCTTTGAATATTTTAAATTGATTATTGTTGCTCATAGGTAATCAACCTACGATTTCTTCTGGACAATCTAGAAATAAAGGCCTTGCCACATATATTGCCAGTACCTGACAGATAATGAATCACTTTAAATATAAGATCTCACCGATATAAAACAATTTTCATCAGTGGAAGAGCTGGCGTTAGATATTGTTTCTTGTTCTGTTATTTTGCTTAAAGGCTTCTTGGACATCCTTGATAGAGTGAAGGCAGTTTTAAAAGATTTTCAATGGATACCCATATGATTTTTATACAAAGTCAAAATCAGGTTTATCATTTGTCCATTTGAATATAGGAATGACTTGGGAAATTGATTGTTTATTGGCTATGCATTTATTGCTGCTCCTTACTATTAAGAAAAAAAAGTTAAGATTGTAAAGAAGAGGCAAAACTTTACATTTTAGAATGTATGTTAGATCAGATTAAGAGGTTCTTTGCATTTGGCATAGTAAAAAGGAAGAGACCAAAATGTAAACTTTATGTTAGAATTATAAGAAAATAAACATCTCTGATACTCCAGGTTGCACAAAATCTATAATATTATTGGTTATTTTATGAGCGAGCACTACATTTATCATAGCAAATTGCAGTTTACTAACCATTTTCCTATTTAATTTTATAATGTAATATTTTTCCAAGCAGTTTTAATGCACTGGGTATCCCTGTTTGGGATTATTTGTCCATTAGGTAACACACCGACTCCTGCCAGCCCACAGGCTTGCCTGGAACCAGTCATGTTTGTTAACCCTGGGCCTTTGGTTGTTTAAAACCTCTTTAGCTTTGTGTTGTTTGGAAGTTCAGCATGAGCTGACCTCCTATTCTAAATCAGCTAAGCAAACAGGAACAAATTTGACACTTCCCTTAAGAAAGAGAATTAACAACAAAACCAAAAGCCAACTACTAGATATTATACTGTTATGTAATACGCAGAAATTACGTAAATACGAATCTCAACATTTGATATTTCTATGAGGTAATACCTTATAGTGCGCACAGTCCCATTGACCACCTCAGAACCGTGCTGAGGCACAATGTGGTATAAACAGTGGTATAAGAACTCAGACATGTTGCCGGCTGCCTAAACACACAGAACCAGAATTAATTTTTTTTTAATTTCAATAATATATGATATAACCTTTTTCTTTAATAGTCACATGCAAAGGAAAAACAATTCAAATTCTCAGTGGGTATTTTATTCTGCAACAGAACAAAATGCAGAGAAATGTGGGCTGAGGGAGACATGCTTAAAGGAGGATCTTCTAGGACAGCCTCAACATTTTACTGAGCCAGAATTGTAAAATTGCCTTTACAGAAGGCTCCCCAGCAAAGGTATATTGTTTCATTAATACATGCAACATATTTCCAAACTATACTGTCTTACATTACAGAGCCTCAGCTGCTATGTTATATAACATTTTATGTAAATATCATAAGCTACAGACTGTCCCCAGGTAATTTGCAGTCCATAATAGCAATAAATGTAGCAGAAAGCATTTCATTCTCCTGCCTGAGTAATGCATAAGATCTTTGAGAGATTTTTGGACTCTCTCTGTTCCATCCAAATTGATGTTTACTTTTCTGCCTTTCCTTTAATCTGCAAATCACTTCTCTTTCTGATATGATTCATTGGCCACAACATTCATCTTGCGTCTCTCTGCTAGAGTTCCCAATGCCTACATTGCTCATTTCTAATTGTTCTTAATATCAATGCCCTCATTTCTTGCCTTTCCACTGCCTGGCAACAGACCCCCACTTTTACCACTGTTGATCTAATTACTTTTTCTAGATTGGCATTTAGTGGAAATATTCATGTCTTTAGCAGGATCGATTATCAGCTCACCTCAGAGAGCAGTGCTACTGCTTGAGGGGAGAACAATTAGTAGCTTATATAAACAGACAACTTCTGAAGTGATTAAAGTGATATGTAAAACTGTCACACTAAGTGAATGCTCTAAAGGCCTTTGTTCCTCAAAAAAAAAAAAAAAGAAAGAAAAAGAAAAAGAAAAAGAAAAAGAAAGGAAAAAACCCAAACCCAAAACCTCAGCAGAAAGTACTGTATTTAGCAAAACTGATATTGAAACTCAATAACTGGGCAGATTTACTACGCCGTAGTAACTATATATTGCTTAATTCTTTTTTTTTGGCTGGATTCTTAGTTATACTATTGAAGGAGTAGAATGTCCTTTTCACGATGATTTGGAGTGGAACAGTCTAGAGGAAATCCCCAAGTGAGACAATGATTCATCAGTGGTGAGTCAGTCAGGATTTGTCCCTTGAAGTCAGCACTAGGCCAGTGCCGGGCAGATGGTTTGTGTGGTAAAAAGCCAAGCTGCAGTTCCAAACTCTTCAAGCAATTAAAGAAACCAAGGCAATTTTTGTAAGAATGTGGATTTCACTGTGCTCCAGTCATGTTTTGTCATTGTCATGTTTTCATGTCTTTCCAGGATCTTCAATTCAATAAAACATAGGGTTTTTGCAAAGGACAAAATTTTTAAGAGGTTTTTGAATATTGTTTTCATCTAAGCTGGATGCAAGCAGCTGAAAAGCATAGTGACACTTGGTGGCTGAGCTAAATGTCTAGGATGCTCATTTGGGCTCTGTTTGCACTATCAGAGACATCCATGGATGAAGCATCATCAATCTAGTACATTAGAGAGGATCTGCAAACACAGACTATAACAGCAAAATATGTCAGTCCCTGTGACAGGAATCACATTGAGGTGGTGAGGCATTTGTATGGAGAAAATAGGTCACTGCAGTGTATTTTTGATCAAAAATCTCACAGTTTGTAGAACAATGTCTGCACCTAGTTTCCAGTGAGTTCAGTAGAAATGAAAGACCTTCTTCCCCCATTAACCTGGCTAACCCAGCTTGGTATTCACAACATTGGACTGCCTCTAGGAAGAAAACTCATGGTTCAGAATCAAAATATCTGTTTATTTCTTGTGTGCCAAGTCATCACAGATAATTTTAAGTCTGCTTCAAAAGTGCAAGAGACAAAACTTTCCAGCGTCTTGCTCCCAAAAAATGAATTAAATTTCTTGGATCTGGTTGTCTGTGATAGGAAAGCAATCATATATATGACATGTGAAGAACTCATATTCAGACCACTGAATAACTAAACAGCACCAATAACATCTGTCCTCCCTTTTATCTCCTTAATTTCAGGTAGCTTTTTCATCTTCTAATTGCAGAAATATTTTGAATGCACATGTATATCCAAGAAGAAATTTAAGCCAGAAACTTGCATGTGAATTCTTCAGCCAGACTCTCCCGTTTGTTAAAAAGACAAAAGTTGTATGTGAAGTCTTGGCCAGTTCCTGCAAAACCATTATCACACTGCTAAACCATGGGGCTTTCACACACCAGGTTGTATTTTCTTCAGTTCAGAGAAAGCTGGGATAAGAGAGCAGGAGATATGAGACACCAGTAAGTATCAATGCTAATGTTATTCAGGAAGCCAGCTACTTCTAGCCCTAGCCAGTGCTCATTCAAGCACAGTCAGCTGACATGTACTATTGCTCTGTATTTATGGTGGGAACAGCAAGCTTGCTTGAGGAAGAGTAGCCAGAATAGGCAATCCTGTGTGCAGAGAGCTGGGTAAACACCAAGGCTGGGGAACAGTGAGCCATATTTTCAAATTGCTTTGTAGGAACTCTGCTTTTGTCTGACAATTTCAGGGAAAAAAACCTCTTAGCAATATGAGTACAAGCATCCCTCAGAGGAACAATAAATTCCTACTACTCTTGGCAAATTAAGTCAAGAATCACATTTACAGTAATAATTTTATTCCATAAAATTTGTTTTAAGAATTATTTTTTTTCACAGACATAAGAGTCCAGATTCTGCATCCAAGTGCCCCGCTGAATGTTGATCAAGAGGTTACTCCCAAAGGATTTTTAAAGGTCACTCCCCTCTTGGCATATTACTCCTAGGTCCACTTTCTGGATGGTTATGCTTGGTGCCACTCTGATTTATTTTGGAGGATTTGAAGTGGAGGCCAAGGTGAATGTGCCATAGGAGCACTGAAGTCACTTGAAATTACTCATAACCACTTGTCTGGCTCCATAGGAGCCCTAACATGGGTGCAGTTATCCACAGGCTAATTGCAGTCTCCTTGGGGCTGTGGAGTGCTGGCCTAGCCTCTCTTTTATACACCAATTTAAATGTATGCTGGACTGAAGTCCTCGCCTACAACACAGAAGGTTTTTATGGCATTATCTTGTCTTGTTTGTCCCTTCATGTGCCCGATGCATCTGGTTGTAAATCAGGATGTTAACTTTTAAGGGTTAAGAATTTTATTTCTATTTTGTGATCATAAGAAACTTAGTACAGAAATTCTGTTCCTCATATGGATTTAGATAATCTAATGACATATGCTTTTAAATAATTGGAGTAATTTAATTCCTTTTATGAAATCCAGGTCAAGCCTGTGTCATTACAGTTTCCCTTTTCACAATTTCTTATAATAGTGCTTTATTTCCTTCTGTGCTAGAATGAGGCTTATAAAAATATAAAGGATTTGCTGAGTTGGTTGGAACTAAGATAGACAGAGAAGAGAAAATAAAATTCATGGATTGTTGTTTATCTATTTATTTCAATGCTTGATGTTGTTCCATGAGTGCTCCATGTGAAATTATGAAGAACATACTTATATGAGAGTTTAAAGTGAAAGAAACAACAATTTCTAATTTAAATATTGAAGACTAGAGAAAGACTTATTATAAAAAGGAAACTGCAGTCCCAAATGTGATACATTTCCAAGTTGCAAACCCAACTATTTCCCCACATAATTTTTACCATTGATTACTGTACATTACAGTCATGTTGTTACCTACCACAGTATATGATCAGAGTTTGAGAAGCTCTGTATAGCTACCTGCTTATGTTCTTCGGGGTATGACTGCAATGGAGTTCAAAGGGATATCCTCACTTTGTGTGAGGATATGTAAGCTGATTTTAAATCATCTAGGTCAAGATTAGAGAATAGTATAAATGACCTGGGTAGATGACAAGGTTAGATACCTGTTCTGAGCTGCTGTTGGGAAGCAACAGTCAGCATCTTCTCTGAATAGTGTAACGCAAAGGTAGAGAAATTTTCCTGGTACCGGACTGAATTGACTTCCCAACAACCTTTATGCACCATAAATTGCTATGCATCTTAAAATCATGAGGCCACAGATTATATGAAGTGCAGTCACAGGCTTTATTCAGTTCCAAACCTAGAAGTGCCTTCCAGCTTTGAAGTTTCCTGCTTAAAAAATCCCTTCTTGCTAAAAGCATTGACTCAATGTATGTATGAATGCAACAGACCAAAATCAACACCTCCTCAAAAGACAATGGCAAGAAGGAAAAAAAGCAAGCACAAAATTGATATACACAATATTACTGATTTCAACTTGTTAGCAAAGTCAGGCACAAAAGTCAGATACCCTGAATCTTATACCTGCTGCCTGTGTGTGCAGGAAGGGAGTTTAATGATAGCTATGAGGGCTTTCTCTAGAGTGGTTTATGAATAGAATTTGAGATAAGTACCCCAAGGTATAGTTTTAGCTCTTCTGGACTGAAAAGGAACATAAGGTATCCAGCTACTGAACAAACACCGTACGAATGGAGAAAGTTTGTAATTAAAGATCAAAAGTCAAAGTGATATGTTGGCCTCCCAAAGCTTTGTTGAGTTATCTTGACAAGCTGCACTTGTGTGACTCTGCCAGTACACACGCACAAGTCTCTGAGAGTCCACTCACAGAGCATTTCCGAAATGCATCACAGTGTCTGTGGAATGTGGCTGTTATCCTGGCAGTCTCCACATACTTTCCTGGAGCAGATGTATATCTGCACCTGTTTGCCCTCCCTGTTTGTTCCCACCACTGCTTCAAAGGAACTGGAGCTTGTCGAGTGGCCCTTTGCTGTGCCCCTATGTCCTCGTGCAGCCCCCAGTGGGTGTCATGGCAGAGGGCTGCTCTCTGCTGCCCTGCCTGTGGCCAGATGGGCTTGAGGTGCAAAGGCAGGGTGTCTCCTTACAGAAACATGGGTGCTGCCATGTGGGAATGAGTTCCACCACGATAAGGAGCTGAACTCTCATGTCAACCCATCACTTATCAGCAGAATTTGTGTTATTACTGTTTTTTCTTTTTTTTTTTTGCTCACTTTCACTGGTGAGCTGCCTTCTTCTTGTGTATTTTAACTTGGTTCTCACAAACAGGAGTTATCCAGGTTGCACATGCAACCTATTCTGCCCAAATCCCAGGATGCTCCTTGCTTGACATGTAGCCTGATACTTCAAGAGGGACAGTGCAAGTAAATGTGTCAGCAGAGAGAGAGCACCCCAAGAAAATGAAAATACAAGCTGTTAGGACCACTTGATATGAGATAAAGTTGATCAAAAGAACCAACTTGACATATTGACTGGTTCCTGGTGAAGCAGTGCAATGTCACACAAAGCCCAGCACACAGATTCCAGGCAGGAATATGATCATCTCCTTGTAGGTATAGGAGATACCTACAAAGAGATGTGGCTTTTGCTTCCTAAGTTTAGAAATTCAGATTTCATGAGAAAAGCCTTTTTAAAGAGAGCTAACAGGTTTTTGTTAAAATATGTAAATGATGATGATCATTTGATCTTGAAATAAAAAAAAAAAAGAAATTTTTATATTCTATGTCTTTTTTAGCTCTTGTTCATCTTTTCATGATTGTTATTTTGAACTTAACAGATGTAAAAACCCACAAAAACATTAAGCAAAATGTTTTTGATTCGTGCTTATGTCAAATGTCCCATATTGAAGCATTTTCAAAATTTCATTTTGTGAAATGGTTTCTAAATTATGTCTTTTTGTTATCAATTTTAGTTTTTAGCTTCCAAGATTTTCTTAAGGAGATCCATTTAAATTTTGAAATTCATTATTAATTAATTGCCTTTTCTCCATTTTTGGTCCAAGGAGTAGACATATGTGGCAGAGCCAACACCCAGAGAATTTGCTTCTTCACCCAGATTTTGAGTACTAAGTGATTTTTCTACTATTTCTGCATTGAATTACAAGGCAAAACCATCTAAAGAAGTTCTTATAGTTCAACTTTTTAATCAACATACTTTACATTAATGCTTTGTGTCATTTGTTGCTGCTTTAGTAGGACAAAGTAGGCCTGGACTGGGGGAGACAGACAATCAACTCTTCTGTTCATGATCTGTCACAAGCCAACAACTCTCAAACAGTTCCCTAGTTCTCCTTCCCCATCTTCCCTCCCCAGCAAACTCCTGGCATCTGATCCCATAACTGTTTTTTCTAAGGGACTGACAAGGGTGAGCCAGCAGCTGAGGTGAGGAGTGGGATGGGGAAAAGGAGTACGACACCTCAAGAAAAAAGGATAAAGCCTTCCCCAGCTTGAGGTTATGACAGAGGGTGGGGGAAGCCTACATCTCCCAGGACCTTCTAGTTATCCCTTACCAACCCCATCTCCCTGAATTTTCTTTGAGGCTTGTTCCAAAGCTCATGGTCTGCTCCTCTGTGCTGAGGTGACGAGAAAAGGGATTTTTACAAGTGGCTGATGTGTAGGTGAGTGAGCAGTGGTGCAAATTTTGCAAGATGTGTATTGTTGAAATATAAAACTGTTCATAAAGATGTGTTCTGTCTTAAAAAAGAAACAAAAACTCAGGAAGCTATGAAGGCATAGGTGCTGTATCATAGCCTGCATTCAAGGTACACTTGCTAGCTAACACGCACACACACACAGAGTGTGTATATATGCATATATGTGCATATCATCAGTATCTACTTGTCAGCTGTGCCTATCAAAATGGTGTCTGTGGTGGAAGTGAACCATCTGCTTCACAGCAGTTCTATTTATAGATCTGCAGCCTGGCAGTGTAGCACATGCAGTGTCACTTCAAGCCCCAGATGAACTCCAGTATGTCACTGGGTCGTCCCATCAGCTCCACACTGATTCTGTAAACAGAAACCCTATCTCCCTGCAGTCTGAGTCAGCAGCTGTACTGGAGCAGGACCTATCTTTAAGACTTTCAGAATGTGTAATCTGATGTTAAAAGAACCACAAAAAGATATTTGCCACCTGACTCTGGAATGGACAGCAGCCCTTTAATAGGAGTTTCTACAAGTCTGTCTTCATGAACATAGATTAAACTTCTGTGGCATTTGCTTGACTTTTCCAAGGCTGGAAGAAACCCTTCCACTTTAAACTATTTTTCTGGGAGCTCTGACTCTCAACTTCTTACCTGACTTCATGCCATTTTAGGACTGATGTGCTATGTGCTTATCAGTTTTGCATATTTGATATGCAATGTGCATACAATATTTTGGGATTTTGACCTAAATCCCCCTCAGGCATCAAGGAAATAAACGTAACAATACAAATCTGTCTGAAAAGTCCTGTTGTACAAAAACCTGACAGGAGCATGAGCAGACCTAAAGAAGCATTATGAAACAGCATGTTGACATACAGCTGCTTGTATTATGCATGCCATTAGAACTTCTACACACATTTTAGTGCCCTTCTGCCAGCACAGCTTGTATGAATTCCCCTCCAGCATTACCATTAAACATATTCAAGAAATAGTGCACAGCTTATAGTAGATAATGGCTCTTGTTGACACTACGGAAGGGCAAAGATGTTTGTGCTAGGACCGTTTGTGGTATTTTCCAGAGGTGGGACATGTAATGACTCCTTGACATGTAAACAGGCTCCTTTTCCCTGTTGCGTTTTGATGGCAAAGGTGAATTTCTTGCTTTCTTTGGCCTCAATCCCTGATGGAACGGAAATGTAATTAACGCGATGACACAAGACTCCTGTGGCTGAGGATATGCGTTATTGACATGTCTCTATTCATAAGAAGGTGGCACAAGTTCATCAGCATTTTTTGTCTTTTATTACTTGAAGGGGTTAAAGCCACTTATACCAACAAATGACTTCTCCAGAAAAAATCCAACACAATACTTCGTTACGAGTTATGTTGTGTGGGAGACCAGACGAAATGGAATTAGCAATGTTCTCCACATCAACAGCACACAGCATGATCTTGTTAAAGAATTATACTGCTTCATAATCCTCAAACAAATAACATTATGGTATAATGGATTGTTTTTTACTTCCTAAGCAGAAGATGGTAGGTTTGCTTTTCCTATTAAACTTAATTTTCATTTCAGACGCAAGATAAATGGTACATTGATGCATTTACTTATCTCTTTCTTGAAGTTTACAGCTGCAAAGAGGAAACTTATTTTGTGGAGCCATTGGTGTAAACAAAACTTACTCTCCTGATTCATAATTTATCTTTCTTTTTCCTCTCTGCTGCCTTGAATCTGAGTATTGATGGAAGAAACTGTAATCAAATGCACTTGCCATTCTTGATCGCAAACAAGAACAAATTGTTAAATATATAATTTTTTTCATCTTGCTTGCAGAAATGGATAAAAAGTATTCCTTGGTCAAAATAGTAATGATTTTTAAATCTCCATTTCTTGCTTTTCTCTGCTGCAGCCCTTTGGTAACAAGATTGAATGGGAAAGGGGACCCAACTGAAGCTTAGTCTCTTACCCTGCAGAACCTCTCCTTGAAGTATAACTGATAATAGCACTATGAGAATGGTATCAGGTCAATTAAATTTTTTATATTTCTTCTTTTTAAATCTTCTTGTTTGATGCTTCAATCTCCAAAGGAACATTTCCAAATAGAAAAATAGAAGTGTATCTCACAAATGCATTCTGGATTTAAAAGAAAAAGAACATTTTTTGAGGCAAAATTGTTTAACAAATGTTAATAAATACTTCTAAATAATGCTGATCTACTTTAGAAAGTATTACTTAGATGTAAATTTAAAAGTCTGAAAAACATTATGCCAAGTTCTTTAAAATCTTTAGACACTTTGTGCCTCTGGTTATTAGCCACTAATAACTGTTTTACTGCATTGGATTAAGAATGGAGTAATCTTCCTGCAAGTTAAAATACCTTTATGGCAAACACAAATATGTAAGAGCTCATTTTATTCCTGAATTTTCAGGTTTTATCCCATTTTGTTGTCACACTCCTCAGTTTCTTTTTGCCATGACAGTGTTTCCTGTCAAATTGAAAAAAATTAAATTGTGCAGCAGCAAAGATCTTGTCATTTTTCTTTTTTTGGTCATGCTTTCTTTATGGTAGCTCATTAAATATGATGTCCCCAAACCCTGTCATCAGCAGCTAGTTTGGAACAAAGCTCAGTCTCAAGAAACTATTAAACATACCAAAAAAACCCAGTATGTCAAAAAAATGTGAAGGATGGTTGTGTCTTTCATAGGGGATCCCAACGTGATATTTTTAATGAATATGTGCACATATGGCTTTCCAACCTGCTTTCCTGACAAAAAAAAGGAAAGACCTTTCCTTTTTTCCCTGTGTCCAGGAAAGACCATTGTACTTCAAACAGCACCAAGGTGTTGTTGAATGTAGTCCTTTATTTTTGAGTCTTTTGATGAAGGTTACAAATTTTGCAGGAGATCCAAGTGTTACAGAAGTTTTCCAGAAAGTACAGATGATCATGATGACAGAAGAGGTTCTGTCCACACCTAGTTATCAACACGCATGGTAAAAAAGGCCAGATTCTGAATTTGACAGTATTCCTCCTTTTCTTAAAATAAAAAGACTCTTCCTCGGACTGTAACATGGATCAGGGAGGTGATGACTCTGAATACACTGGATAAATTCACTAGTTTGCAGTCTCAACTCTGTCCTTGAGTAAGCAGCACGTAGAGCCTCCCTCTCACTCTTGTATCTCCAGTGTATCTCTTTCATGGATGAGCGGTCCTGGAAGCAGGGTGGAGGGACAACTGCCCCTATGGTACTGCCATAATCCAGTACCAGGGAACCAAGAGGAGGTGGGATCAGACACACCCAACAGACACATGCCCCATGGGAATTCTGTGATATATTTACCTAACCACCCTAAGCATTTCCCAAAGCCTGTAATGGTACAAATAGATCAGTAAAAAACTATCAGGAGGAAGAATATTTTTGCAAAAGAAGCAGTGTCAGTAAAGGAGATAAGGAAAAGACAGGTAAAAACAGAACCAAACAAAAGCCTGAAATAAAATTAAGGGTATATTTTCAGATGACAATAATCTTCACTATAAGAGGAATAAAAGAAAAGAGTCACTCTGATTGCTCACAGGACCTGGAAAAATGCATTCATTGTGACGCTGTGGATTTCTCTACTGAACGGGAAACTCCAGTTAGAAGTACAGCTCACCAACACACGTTTCCTCTTGCCACCAATACACATGATGTCGTGGGGTTTTGTCTTGCAAGTGGGGGAACTCCCCCATTGTCTTCTACCAGGCTGCCATCTGCACACTCACTTCTAAGGGGCTGCTGGATGTCAGCAATGCACAGAGCAGCGTGAAGGCAGGTGAAACTAAAGCCAGCATAGAGCTGCATTACCGTCCTAATGTTTCTTCCTGCTGTTCCTAGTGACCGCTTCATAGTGTTCTCTGAAAGTTTAGACCTGATGAAAGGCCTGATTGCACTGATCTTGGATGCTAAGGCAGCTAGTATTTTAGGAGTCAGGTGAAGAAGGTGACCCAGACTCAGTTGAGGGCACCAATGCTCTGGACTGAATGCAGAAGTCAAGGTAGGCACCTCAGAATGATGTTCACTCAAAGGTGGGATTTGCTTACAGCTATCAAATAGAGAAAGCTGATCATTCCCCTGAAACCGAGCTCTTCATTTAGAGATGCAGGAAGTTATGACTGTCTCTTCCTATCATACCCTTTCTAGAGAGTAGGCATGAGGACAGTTTCAAAGAACTGGGCAGGAATTGCTCTTAAGAAAATGTACACCTTTATAGATGGACACAGTGCTTTTTTCAAGGGACAGTTTCAGAGTGGGAGCACTCAGTCACAACTGGGAGACGTCAGCCAGGTCTAGACCACAAAGCAAAGCAGAGCATGGGACTGCTGTCTGTCTCAAAGACCAACTTGCACAGACTGATCAGGTCTGTGTAACAGACCACTTGGCTCTGTGTCACTTTTTGTCCAACAGTGGTATTCCTAAAGCCCTTTATGGAATCTTTTCTTTTGAAGTTCACTTATTTCTCACTGGAATTTCCTGAATAAATGGGGAAGTTGTGGTACAACCCATCAGAGCAGTGCCTATATATAGCCTGAGACTGAGGATGTGGACAAATATGGTCTAAACTGCACAGAAGTTGAGCCAGGCCATGCTAATAGGCAAGAAGGGAGGATGACTAGCAGTGCCTTGCATGAGTTTGTTCTGTGTGACATTATGAGCTCAGGTTAGTATTCTAGGTCTTCCTACATTTCCTTCCTCTCAGGATGGTCTTGGTCATGAACAAAAGCAGAGGGAGGATAGTCTCCAAGAGCAGGGCTTTGTGAGGGTGATGAGTGCAAGGCTGGCCAGATATAAGTGTCTGCCACGGAGAAAGGGTGCCTGCGGTGCCTGCCTCTCCCTCTGGGCTCACATATCTTACAGTGAACAGCCCTGGGTAGAATACAGAGCTGCACAACTAGCTCCCTGCCTGCCTGAGAAAAGAATTTGCCCTACATCTGCTGAGAGATCTCCAATCACGTGGCAGACTTCTAGAAAAGAGAAATAGGGAGACTGTCCCCATGTGCATATGTATGAGCACATGTGTGTGTTGGAGGGGACTGTCCCAACACCCACTGTTTCAAAGAGATGCTGCTTAAGGATGCATTTTCAGAGGGTCTTAATATGGATATGTTTGAAGCCCACTCACTGCCTTAACACTCCTCCGCCCCTCCCTGAAAATTTCAGCAGTGATGACTGCTAGCTATATCCCAGCATTAGAGACCAAGCTGCTCCAGCTGGGGCAGTCAAAACATATACAGAAAAGTACCCTTGGCTCCCAAGCAGTTTAAAAGTCAAACACAGATGTTTGCAGAAAGCAAAAGTCTTCTAGGGTGAGAAGGTGAATGATTTTTAAAATTATTTTTATTTTTGCCCTCAGTTTTATCTCTGATCTTTTCCATGTCTTTTATTGTTTACACTTCTGTCCTGCCCTGATTCTTGCAGGTTGGTGCTGAAACACGACAACCTTGGGTCTAAAAGCAATGAAAGAGGAAAATTACTTTCCCCACTGATCAGATATAGAATCTGGAACTGATTTTTAAATTCTCTGCTCTATTTAATAAACACTTCATCCTTTCTGGGAGTGGTGTGGTTTAGGATTATTAGAAGACTGACCTTTGAATATGGATCCCCTTTTCCTCTGATTAATTCTGTTATGTCAATATTTATGTTATACTCAAGGGTGTCTCTTTATTTGTGTTTGGGAACTTATCCAAAATTTGATTGTCTGGGAGAAAATAGTCTGTTTTGTGCATGTAAAAGCTGTTTCAGGTCAGACAGAAAAGAAGTAGGTCAAATTTTTTATCCTCAAATTTTGATCTAAGGGATGGGGAAACAAAAATAAAAAGAGATCACATGACTTAATGTTTATGCTTTGAGACTCTTTTTCTATTAGAGTTACTCTCAGGACACTCACACAAATCTGTATGTGCAGATACCAGGGCAGTGACTAATAAACAAGCTCAGTTAAGTGAAATGGGGCACATCAAGTTCATTAACAGCTGTATGATCCAGGTAGCCATTTATTCTCACTTCCCTTTGTCTTGGAACTGCAGAACAGGTGGGGAGAGTAAAAGGCAGAAAAATAAGTTTGTTGTACATTCAGCTGGAGTTAATATCATTAATACATTGCATGGAGTTAATATCTGCACACAGAAAAATATTCTCTGTTCATCTCATTATTATATTTATCAGTCCTAGGTCAAGCAGTATATTTGCTATTATTTTTTTAAAATGGTCGAATATAGTTTTAATTAAATTAGCTTAAAGCTTTAATCACAAATTGTGTAGCTGAAGCCTTTCAGATCATTTTTCCTTCATACGTTACAGCTTCTGAAATATGACTGTGCAGCGACACCGTTTCTAGGTAAGTATTTTACGAGCAACAACAGAGGCAAAAGTGCCCTGGACCTTTAAGTGCCAGGTGTCCATAAACTAGCTCTTCTCTGGGGAGCTGAAAAGAATGCAAAGGGAAGCATTAACTGCCTTGGCTGGCAGCCTAACCTGCAGTGCTTTTGCCTGTACTGTGGGAAAACTTACTGCAGTGTCACAGCCCTGCTACTATCAATTAGTGTCAATATGAACAAAGAACACCAGATATAAGGCCAATGTTCTGGAAATATAACAAGCAAAATGATGTTTTGTAGCAAAGCTGAAATTCCGCTTTGTATGTGAAAGAGGATCCAGGAAAAGGAAAACAAAAGCAGATTAGTCATACATCTAAATTTAGGGGTTTTTCCATACATGCTACTGTTTCAGATCAGTCATGGAAACTAATGAGTTCAGTGTTATGAGATGAAAAGAATCTCATAGTGACCTGATATGAACTCATGGAAGCCTGATAGGAGGATTTGGCAGGGAATGTAGAGAACCTTTTTATATCATCCAATGGCTCCTTTTAACAGCAACTCCTATCATGTTGACAGCTGAGCAAATAAAATTGGCCCACTTCTCAGGCCTCCCCTTCAGTATGTTCTAATATCAGAGCTGGCTTGGTTTTCTGACTCTACTTGAAGGCTGCACATGACTCTTCCCAGAGGAAAAGAGGATCTATTGACCAGGAGAATCGTTGCCTTGGACTTCATACAGACCTCCTTCTCAAAGAAGTGAAGGACAGTACGATGGACACCCGCTTGCAGTGCAAGCAACCTAGTCCTTGTGTTTAGTGCAGACGAGGTTTAGAAATAAGAACAGTTAACCTCTGCTGATTCATTTTTCTTTGTAACCTCTGCTGTGTCTCTCTGTGCTGTGCAGTTCTGCACTGGTACAGTAAAAGAAGTGAACATAAAGGCCTATAGGAACTGAACCTCAAGGTATACAACTATTCTAATTTACACGTTTGACACTATTAACTGCGCCCCATGGGTAGCAGGGACAACACTGACATAGCCTTACCGTCAGTGTGTGCTCACCAACACCAGAACAGAGACTGCAAATTGGAGAAGTTTGGTTAATAGTCACTGCAATCAATTTTCTAGCATCTAAATCAATCAACATGATTAAACAGCTGAAGCCCAGCTTAAAATCCAACCAAGACTATCAGTATTTGTTCCCCTCTCACCCTGGTATACACTATATTTATTTGCTTACATTTCTTTAATCCATTTTTTTTTATGTAAAAGCGACCTTGTTATATGATTTTAATGGGGTTTGGAAATGAATTTTTGCCCTGTCTAACAACATATTTCTCAGGTGTCCAGTGTGTGTAAATCAGAACCAGCCTGTAATTAATCATAATTTTGTATGTCTGCTTAGAAAATAATAGTGTTGAAAGTGTTATTATTGTTTCCTTGCGCATTGTTCTAGATAATGCACAATTCAGAGAACACACATGTGCTCTCCCCCTCTTAGAAAAGGGTAACATGCATGACTCCTTGCCAGTGGTAGGAATAGTGCAGTATTGTGCACAGTTGCCTAAGCCAACACTAAACAATCCATCCTGGACACCGGAAACAGTTCGGATTTGCAGAGAGTTCTGATTGGGTTAAATTTATGGTCCATAAAACTGCTGGTACCTGAGCAAATTCACTTAGTGTCATCATCAGCATCTCCCCAGAACACTGCAGGACCATCTAGGCAAACTCTGAGGCCCAGGAACTTCAGTCATTGCTGGGCAGCAAGCTCAGAGCTTTTGAGAACCTAGGGCTTGAGATTAGCTCCTTGGTGAAGTGCCTGAAAACAGCACGGTGGTCCCTGATGGATAGCTGGGCAGCATGATGGCTGCACGATTGTGAGGACACTCTCCAAGCTATTGGTTTTGATACCTCTACCCTGGAAAGCAATAAAAGAAACCCAGGATGACTCATTCAGTATTTCTTGTGATTTAAACAGTTGTGATATGATTCCCTTTGCAATCACCACTTTCTTCAGTTTACTTGAATTTTTGGCAGAAAACTTGCCAAAGTGATTGTGCAAGAGAAAGAGAAGTTCAGAAAAGTCACTCTCTAGTAAAACCTCAGTATCTTTTATAGAAGTATTGTCCTTATCTGAGTACAGCCATTGGAATTACCTATGAATCAGCATCTCTTTTTCTTTCAGGTATTCTGTTACATAAACAAAACAGTTATAATAAAGAGGAAAATGTTTTTTTACCCAAGGTGGCCATACCATGTGGAATAAAAATAAAGTATTTCAAGGAACAAAAAAAGAGGCATTGACCTACTCAAACTTGGGTCTTCATGATTCCAGTACATGGTAAAACACTTTTATAACTTCATGATATTTTTCAAGTTTTGTTTGGTCTTCAATCCCCAGATGTTAGCACGTGTGATGTAGACCAAAATTCTTGCTTACCTTTCTGCCATTATTGTCTTCAATTTTGTTTTTTCTAAAAGAGGACTTGCACTTTTCTAGGTTTCATCAGATTTTTCTTGATATGGTATTAGATTTCCCAAAGAAACAATGCAAAGTTGCCACCTCAAATTGTCAAATAGTATCCCATGTCCTAGTCACAGGTTTGTGCATGTCCATGAGTGGCTTATCTTGTGGGCTAATCTCTGTCCATGCTTTTGTAACAGACACTGTGGTTCGAAGTAAAATTCCCTTTATCATGTAAGCAGGTAAAAATTTGAATCCTAATGTGTATCTCTTTTTGACATGGATTTTTATTTTTAAGAAAGGGGCAGAATTACACCACCATTATTTCTCTTATCATGGAGATGGGGAAAATAGTAACCCTCTGTCCCAGGAATAATGAATGAGAAAAATTTCTTTGGTAAGGTGAGTTCCAGCTCTGTGGTACTTCAGACATCACCATGAAGGTGAATGAAGGGTCCTCATACATCATCTTGTGTCTATATAAGATCATTTTGTTAGTCCTCAGCTAGTTGGGTCGGCTTTTTTCTTTTTTTTTTTTTTTTAGAAATACATGCACAAGGGTTTTGCTGTAAAAAACCAATGATATATAATATGCAATGCAGTACTTCACAGAGGTAACATTTAAACAGACTGCTAATCATATCATTTTCCTTACTACAGCAGGTTTGCATCAGGCAAACATATTCTGCTCTTATGTGTTCTATTGCTAAATATTTATGTAAACATTAATAATATTTTTAAGTGTGTCTTTTAAACTTCTTTACTCATTTATGTTCCCTCCTCCAGAAACTGGAAGTCTGAATATCCTGTTTTGAATAATTCTTTTACCTATCTTACACTGGTACATGGAGCATGACTGGACAGCAAGAAGAAGATGAAGCCTCAGATTCAGCAGCTCAGACAACGCCAGAATTGTCCTAGACATAATTGATGTAACTGAGCTAGAAAACACCTCAGAAGATCACTCAGTCAGTCTCCCTGCCCAAGAAAGGATCAGTTCTGTCTATGGTACTCCTGACACCTTAATTTATCCTGAAAGACCTTCAAAACTGGAGATTTCGTGATCATCCCACACAACTGATTTCAGTGTTTTACTATTTTATTGTCAGGAACCTCTTCTTGATGTCTTAAATTAAGTTCCCTTGCTGAAATTTAAAACCATTGCATTTGGTTGTAAAAACACACATATGAAATTTGTAGTGTGGACACACAGACTTTAAAGTAACTCACCACAATTTTTACCACCTTTCCTAAAGTTACACTTATGTACCAATTCCTACCTTATCTAGATTATTCCTTCCCATGGTGTGACTTTGGCCTTGTTCTTACAGGGATGACATTTTTTTCTCCACATCATTTCTTGAAATAGTCAAAATTATTTTGAATTCTGGTCCTATCTTCAAAAATGCTTTCTTTCCTTTGAAACTTATTCTTTTTTCTATAATTCAGGAATTTTTAGTGAAAATATCAAGTATTAGGGCCAAGATACATCCCACAGGCTTCACTAAATACATCCTTACATTTGAACTTGAGGGAACAACCTGTGATAATTTCTAAATTGAGGCAATTTACTTCTCTCCACACTGAAACAAGAGGACAGCCAGTGATCAGGCTATGAGTCAGGTACAACTTGGCTTTTCATGTTCTTTTGAGGCACTGTGATCAGCTGCTATGCTAGGTATGTAAGAGTGTCCAGCATAAGTCTTTTCATGGAAGGAGCAAAATGTATGCAATGGAATGTAAAGTAGAGCTTTTGATACAGTGACAAGGAAGATGTAGAAATCAATCATTAGAATATTAAATGAAAGAACGTGAAGGATTTCTCAAGGCTGCTTGTGTGTGTGTAAGAGTAAGATTTCTATATTAAATTTGGAGCAATCATGACTGCAGTCTGGGTTTGAAGCAAGACTATATGCTGAATGTTGGACAGAGATGCTTTCACAGAGGACAGAAAAGAGAGCAGTGACAGATACCAAGATTCAAGGAATGATCATCCAGTGAAGTGGTTTACCTGCATATAATTATTTACTTTGTGCATAAAAAAGAAGCAATAAGGAGCTATTTAATCCTTCTGAAACTTGATCCAGACCTACTGACACCAATGAAAAACTTACACTAACTTCATGTGGTTTGGAGTAAATCCCTTAGAGTGTGTCATTGAAACATTACAGGAGGAATTATTCCCTGGTGTAACTTTATTAAAGTAAATCAAATTTATCCTAGGAGTCTGTTATGTGAAATATACATTCCTTCTTTCCTTTACTGGTTTTTCCTTGCATTCATTCATTCATTCATTCATTCATTCAAATGAGAACTTAGTGTGCCGTAATCAGTGTGCTTACTGGAAAAAGACAGGAAATGTGCACTGTGAAGAAGAACATTAGCTAACAAGAATTATGGTTTCAAAAATTATCTGCTCCAGCACATATTTTTAAATACCTTTCATAATTATGAAACTCAAAAAAAAATAAAGCCACAAAAATCCCCCACACACCATTGGGGGACACTCCTCATATTCCAGTAGATTTGTGGTTCCTATCTGATGAAAACAGCACTGAGCTGGAACAAACAATGTGTCAAGGATGATTATGCAACATGAGATGAAGAAATATTTCTCAACCCAGTGCCAGGAAAGCTACAGGCAATTCTGGAAGTCACATGCTTTCTGGTGGGATTTTTTTGCATTTTTGTTTTTGTGTCTTGTACAAAAAGATAGCCCTATTTCGGAAGTCAAGTTGCAGGAGGAAACAGCCAGTAGAGAGGATCTTTTCTGTATTTGTGAATTCCGGTTGAACCACAATGAGCACATTCTTCCTTCTCTCTTTTGTGTGTATGTTTGGAGTTTTGTTCTTATAGTAGTGAAAGTTTAATGGATAGAAAGGGATAAATGGGGGCATTGTTGAACTGACCTCTGGTGACCATCAGAAAACGAACGAGGGCCAGCAGATGGACACTGCCCTAGCTAGCCATATCTGCAGTGTGTGACAGCTATTTTCAGTTGAATTATTGTATACTGGATTCTATACAGTTATGCTTTGCTCATAGTATCATTAAAGACTAAATGCCTGTGGGAGACTAAACACTGTACTTTAAAAAAACAGCAGATAAGTGTCTGAGGAAAGAACAAAACAAAGCAAAGCAAAGCAAAGCAAAACAAAACAAAACAAAACAGGGGTTTTGCACAGTAGCATATAATATGTCTGAAAAGCAGTGAAAAAATGATGAACAGAGCTATGAAAAATTCAAATACAAATCAAAACAGATTACTGTGATCGTTGTGTCAGTTTCAGCTGTCCCAAGCTAGCAACAACACGTCTGTGTGAGGGAGACGGGGGCTGAACAAATCCTAAACCTCAGTGCAGAATTCAGTCAGGCCACAGATGGGTTGGTTACACAAGGCTGGCAGAACTATCACCCTAAGCAGTTTGTCTAACCCCAATAGCTTGGAGATAGTCCCAACTTGATCTATATAAGCTATTGCTATAATATGGAGCAAAACTACTAAAATTGCTTTTAGAACTGGGATCCTTTTATACCAGCATGCATACACTAATTTTTATCTTGATAAATTCCAAATTTTCCCCAAGTGTTACTAACTCCAGTCTGTGAAAGGTTTAATTCAGTTGCCTTAAAATATTGTCATATGCAATCTGAAACTTCAGCATGTAGATAGTGAGGGCTGGATGTGACAGAGTAACTACGATAGACAATCTTCTTCTAAACAGGACAGCCTGATGCAAGAGCTGCAACACAGAACCACAGTCACAGAATCACAGAATGGATCCGGTTGGAAGAGACCACTGTGGATCATCTGGTCCAACCTCTCTGCTCAAGCAGGGTCATTCCAGAGCACATTGCACAGGATTGCCTTCAGACAGTTCTTGACTATCTCCAGTGAGGGAGACTCCATAACCTCCCTGGGTAATCTGTTCCAGTGTTCAGTCACCCACGCAGTAAAGAAGTTCTTCCTCCTGTTCAGGTGGAACTTCCTGTGCATCAGTTTCTGCCTGTTTCCTCTTGTTCTATCACCTGGCAGCAACGAGCAGAGCCTGGTCCATCCTCTGACACCTCCCTGCAGATGCTGACAGACACTGATGAGGTCACCTCTCAGCCTGTTTTCAAGGCTGAACAGGCCCAGATTCCTCAGCCTTTCCTCATAAAAGAGATGCTCCAGTCCCTTAATCATCTTTGTTGTCCTCCCCTGGACCCTCCCCAGGAGCTCCATGTCTCTCTTGTCCTGAAGAGCCCAGAACTGGACACAACACTCCAGGTGCAGTCTTGCTAAAGCTGAGTAGAAGGGCAGGGTCACCTCCCTCGGCCTGCTGGCACTGCTCTTCCTAATGCATCCCAGGACACTACTGGCCTTCTTGTCCACCAGGACACGCTGCTGGCTCTTGGACAGCTTGTTGTCCACCAGGACCCCCAGATCCTTCTCCACAGGGTTCCTTTCCACCAGGTCACCCCCAGCCTGTACTGGGGTGAGGGGTTATTGCTCCCCAGGTGCAGGACCCTGCATTTGCCTTTCTTGAATTTCAGAGAGTTCTTCTCTGCCCATCTCTCCAATGTCGTGGGGCCTTCTGAAGGGCTGCACAGCACTCTGGGGTATCAGCCACTCTTCCCAGGTTTGTCCCCTCAGTGAACTAAAACACCAAACATTCATGCTCTGGTAGCTGAATCCCACAGTAAGCACAGAATTCAAACCACAAAGGAAAACTGCACTTAGGTATCCAGACATGAGAGACGGCACCTGGACACCTAAGTTTGCTTTATCAGTCTTAATTTTTCACAGACAGTAGTGAGCAAATCTCAATTATTTACGAGGCCAGTTTAGAGACATATTTAATGCCTGTACAACTCTATTTTGGTGTCTTCATTTGAGGGCTAAATCCTACGTAAAGGTTCATATACTGCTAGTATTCTTCATGTAATATGATATATAACATACATTATATCTTAGCCACCAAAATGTCAGATTCCTAAAGAAGTGGATAACTACTGTTGAAATCAGAGTTATAGTGAGTAAAAACTTAGGGACAACACTTTAAACAAGCCTATTATCTATTTGTCTCGGGGGAACTACTTAGTTGTTATGAAACAGACACTAAATATTAAAAGTCAGAGAGCTATTCCAAATTTGCACCTTAACCCAGACTCATTTGCCGAGTAGGTAAACAAGATTAATTAGCTGGAGGATTATGTTTTGTGTCGTGGAAGTGAAAAAAATTGTTTAATCATGTGAATCACTGGTAGTATCTAACAAAAGCATTTACTCATTCCTGTTGGTAAATCAGGTGATCAAGAGAAACAAAGACCACTACGGGACAGGCAGAGTTGCAGCTTCCTGTCTCTTGAATGAGGAATCTGCTATGGGTACAGTAGGGTTTTTCTTCCTCATTTTCCATAATGTCACTTTCTCTTCTAAGAAAAGGAGAAGCAACCTCCCCTTCCCACATCCCCAGGAGAAAAGGAAAAAAAAAAAAGAGGTGTGGTTATGCTCATCTTTCCTTTCATTGTTCTATGTTCTATTCTATGGAATGACCCTGGATGGTGAAAACAAAAGACAAGACTAAAACAATCCTTTTATTCTCTTCTATTGAACTCTAAGTCAGATGATGTTTTGATTTAAGTTATAATCTTATACAAGGAGTGGTAAGAATTCTATAGAAAACCTCAGGTATTTTCCACGCGGTTTTGCTTCTTCCTCTTTTTGTTAACTACCCTTTATTTATTGTTCATGAGGAAACTGATATAAAGAGAAATATGTATTATCTTTTCTCACTTGAAATTTAAATATACGTAACCACAACCTGGCTCTGATCCCACAAATAATCTAAAGAATATGATTCAAATACATGATGCAACTCTCTATTTTGAAAATCCTTCAAACAGCTTTTATATTTCATTTTTTTTCTTAGACAGCAGATGATCCAGTAGCTTGGAGAAGGATGACAAGCACACAGAGGGATTTTCCTAACTTCACAGACATCTTGAAAACATCTGACAATGCCAAGAAAAAGAATAATTAAAAAAAATGACAGAAGGATATGTTAAACAATCTTGATTGATGAATGGATGAAGCTGGTGCTCTTTTATCTAAATCTGAGCATATTTGTGTTCTGAGGACTTCAAGGCTATAAATATTGTCCCAAAAATCAGACAAAACAGGTCATATTATTCTCTCAGTTATGCTGTTACACAGGAAACCTGTATTGAATTCAGTACAGTTGTGAGCTGAGACAGAATCTTCACCACAGGGTATTAAAACCCTAGGTTAATTGTTCTTAGCCTATTTTGAGTGCCTATGCAAATTAGCAAATATAATATGTACTTAATTTTATTTCTTTTTATATCCATTTCACTTGTACTGTTTAGTGCTTGGTATGATAAGCTAGATTTCAGCAATGAGAATTACTCCCTAACAGGAATATGCATCTAGAAAATCTTCAAAAGTTATGTCTGCTTTTCTTGAGCCCTCTGAGGCTTTGGCCAGTAGTGAACAGATGTTCCGGGAAAAAATAAAAAAGAATGGGGATGAAGTATAACACAAATATGTGCTATATATTTGCTACTGGTCTGAGCTTTCACAAAAGGTGATTGAGATCAGTGCCTGAAAGGCACTGTGGTGGGGTGCTGGGAGCCCAGCCACACTGTACTCTGGGCACAGGATCTACCCTTACAGTTTCATGGGTCAAAATTAAAGGTGATTGTTAACAAGTCAATGTCTATTTTTTTTCCTCCTGCTTCACCCCATATGCAGATCATCTGAAACAGCCTAAATACATATTAGGGTGTATTACCGTGTGTCTTCAGGAAAATCTATTGAGAGGAGCCAGCACATGGTAAACAAAAACATTATTATGTATGTGCTGACATGGACCACAGTTCAGTTCTAGGGGCTTTTTGTACACTTGGGGAAAAATCTTGTTTTCCATTCTCAATAGTTTGGGCTAACAGAAGTGAGAAATCCTCATTTCACCGAGAGGAAACAAAGCAATGCTGAAGAAACTCTTCACTGAAGTGTCAGTTAAGCCCAGACCACATATATGAAGTAAAAGACCTCACAACAACAGTCATCTTCCAACCAGAAAGAAACAATGTGCTCACACAGAACACTTCCTGCTGAGTGACATTGAGCATGACCTGATATCCCCTTCAAAGATAAATATGTGAACTTATCACTTGTGTTGTTAATATAGGCAATGAAACCATAGAATCAGAGAATATGCTGAGTTGGAAGGGACCCACCAGGATCATGTAGTCCAACTCCTGGCCATGCATGGGACACCCCAAGAGTCACACCATGTGCTTTCCCCTGTATTTCCCCTGTAGAAAGTACAGGATATGCCAGGTAGAAGGTCTATATGATTTAGTCTACTCCACCTTTCCCTGTGCATTAGCTTTCAATTTAGCTCAGACAGAGAGTGTTCCAGATTTGCAACTGGTTAGCATAGTTCTCCTGTATTGCTTCTATTTAATGTGCAATATAGGCAAGTGCTTCCTCTCCTGGACCCAAATATGGTGTGCCCCCAAGTTACCCTGACCAAAAGCAGCACATCCAAGATGAACAAAAATCAAATGAAAGTCAATAAACATAATGGCTTAATCACTGTAATTTCCTGAATCCTGGGGGTGGCCTATATTTTCTCAAAGGTCGTTCAGATTTGAGGTTTCAGGGTGAGTACTTTTCAGTGCTTGCTACTTAGTGGAATTTCCAACCTAGTTTTACATTTCTAGGTGTGTGACAAGAATTCATCACCCGAAAAACTTGTGGTCTGAAAGGGTTTTAACCATTACTTGAATACTGTGCTTGCCTTGCTCTCACAGCAGGGAAGACCATCACAACTTTTCATTGTTTCTTTCATTGTATGTTTGGAATTGTACTATAAAGGCTACCTTTTATTTGTTCAGAATTTGAAATACATTGGTGAAAAATAGTATTTTTTTATATTATAAGTGAGCAGACATTTCTGACTTCTAGTGAATTTTAACTTCTAAGTATCATCCTCAAGTGATTCATATTTTATGTGAAAAGATAAAACTCCACTATGATTTAGGGTTTTTTTCTTAAACATGCCAATATATCAAAAACAGAGAGACATTGAAAGCCTTCATTTCTACCTCCTCTATTGATCACCCTGAAGCAGATAAAATGGAATTCAGATTTCTCCCTAAGGGAGTACAGATGCACTCAAAATCTCTCACTCCAGCTAATAGTTTGCTATGCAGGAGTAAAATCTGAAAACTTATTAAATTTATTTGCCTTTTTAAGGACATGTTCCTGCACACAGCATAATCTGTGACCTGTAGTAAATCAAGCATGCATAACTATGAACTAACCTACTGCTTTTGTATGGTGCCTCCCTCCTATTAAACAGATGTATAGTTTGTCTCAGCAAAGACTGTAAGGATTAGCCATCAACCAGGAGTTGCTATCCTTCTTTTTCTTTTAGCTAGAAACTTCCCTGTCCCCCAGCAATTATATTACTAAATCTTCTTAAGTAAAATACATTTTTGTATTATTTTCTCCTTACTTATTGCTTCATTTTAATTGCACTAAGTTCCAACATGAACATTCATTTAATGTTGCTTTGCTTTCTGTAGATTTGAACAATGATACATTGCACCTCAAAGCTCCAAAGCAAGTCACAAACTCTATTCTGCGTCCTCAGAAGAGAATGGGGAAAAAAAGAGAAAGCTGCATCTAAAAGTTGATGAGAAGCAGAATTTGGGAAAAGAGAATAAAGGAAAGCTTAATCCAGGAATCTTAACAGACTTAAATGTCAGGCACATTCTTCACAAGCACTGCTTGCATGTTTGAAGGCCACTGCAGTCAAAATAGGACATTCAAATCTTGTTCTTATTTATATAGTACTGGAGTGTATGAACCCTGGATGTATTAGTTCAAGGCCAACAAAGCTCGCAGTGGTTTATATTTGAATTTGATTTATGTATACAAGAAAAAGTTTATTTCTTCTATAAAAACATGTGAGAGGTTTCTCAGAGGGTTTTCCAGGACCAGGGTACTCTAGGCCACTACGGCAGCATCTGTAAATATCTGTACTGCAGATGCCAGCTTTAGTCGCATGTACCTTTGCAAAAATAAAACATTTGCTGAGGTCCAAATGCAACTTTAAAAAGTTCTCTAAAAAAAATGGAAAAGGATTGTGGAATCTGGTGGATGGAAGGAACACACAGAATGATGGTGTAATGAACAATAATCAGCAAGATGGGATGGATTTAATTCATTTGAATTTCCTCCTCAACATCTAAGGAAAAAAAGAAACAACTTTTTTTACTACCTTTAGTAATCCTGTTGAGTGAGACAAGGAGATATGACATTGGCAGTGCCAGAGCCTAGGTTAAAGGGCTCCCCTTTTCCTCCATGTTCTCTCCCACTTACCCCGCGGCAGCAGCAATTTGGAGCTTTTCCAGGCTGCTTCTGTTTCCTGGCCTCCCTCACACAAGCAAAGTTATTATTAGCCTCTAAGGAGAGAAAGAAAATGTGCCTCACACTGGTCCAGGGTTCTGAGCCCCCTGTGCACATTCCTGGGGCTGTGCTTGGTGCTTGAATAGCTCTTCCCCTTGTCCCCCAGGAAGACAAGGGCATCAGATGCCTGTCCCTGCAGCTGCAGGTTACCAATGGGGCTATGATGAATAGGGTAAAACTCATCTTAGCACAAAGAAACATTGCATGCCTAAAGAGACCTGCAAGACTGAAAAAGGGAAAAGCAGGCATAAAGTGAGTTATTATGGCAAGTGTTGGAGAAATAGGATCCATAGCCAGAGAAATGAACCTTAGAAAGGCTTGGCAACGTGAAGGAAAGAGGAGGAATGCCTGCTCCTCAGCGCTTTCTCCAGAAGTAGAGAGTAAAAGAAAATTGGGATCAGGGATGAGCTGGTGAAAGAAAAAGAGTTATTCCTTCAAACTCAGCTCTACAACTGGCATCAGGCCCAAAAGCTGTGAGGCTCCTTGTTTTTCTAGGTCTCATCATCTTGCTGGCAAGTGAAGGGCAGTCAGAGCTGCCACGTGTCACAAATAACACATGGCACCTGAGCATCTGTCATGCCTCCTCATGTCCCAGGTAGAAGGTCACTCGCTGTACTCCCACGGAGCACTATTTGTCTCACAGGAACATGCTGCAGGCCGAAAGTCAGGCAATCACAGTGTCCAGACTCAATTGACTCCTGTTAATAATTCTTTGTAACTCACAACCTTTGTAACAAGCCTGGGCTTCATTTCCCTTAGAAACTTGTCAGGCAGCTATCGGGAGATGTGCGAAAACAGAGATAAACCAAATATATTATTAAACAAATAGCCTCACACTTAGGAAATGTGGATCTTTCAAGCTTTAAAAGGAACATGCTCAGGTTCACTTTGTGATTCAGGATGTCGTGCAGTCCTGTCTGGTGTGAGGGGTGTGAGGAGCACAGCATGCTGGAACCCCTCCAGCCTCAACCAGAGTTCTGCAGCTGTCAGCTGAGCACAGAAAACGGAGTGTATCCAGCATGGCTTCTCAGAATAAACTGATCCATACAAGTGAAGCAATCCCAAGAAGACAGCCTCAGCCATCAATAAAACTGAAAATCCTAGAAACCAGGAAAATGCTTTCTGTGCTAATCTGTGACCCATTGGTTCAGTGAAAGATCAAATCCTTTGGGATTGGTCCTAAAGGACATAATGAAGCTCTTTCTTTTCTTAAGAGGCTGTAATCTCTTGAGGGTAAAAAAGCCACAAACAATAAAAAGCAAGTTGCTCCCATTGGGTCAGCTTGATTGCTCTCTCTGCTCATTCTGTTTTCAGTGAAGTGTGCTGTATCTGTAACCACTGAGCAATAGAATAGAATGAATGTATTAATTGCTAAACTGTATTAAGAGTTTAAGTGAGTGATAAGTGTGGAATTTCCTTTAATGGCTTATTTACTATACTTACAGTAATGTCTTGAATTATGTACTGAACTTTTAGATCTGTCATAAGACTTATTTTGCCTGGAGACACATAACATGTCAGCCTGCTGCCGTGAGCTGTTTTGCTGTGCATTGCTGGGGATATTGTTCACTCTCACGCAAATCAGCAAAGACCAAATTGCACTTTCAGAACAATTTTGTTTTCAGTAAGCAAGAATGAAAGTTTCAGCAAACAAATTCAGGTTTCTTAACGTGAGATAAATTTTGTCCTGTGAAGTCTTCTTAATGCCAATGGAAGGCTTAAAATTCCTGTTCCTTAAAAAGAACTAAGATGAGTTACGAGATTTGTGGTAAGGGTTACAATAGTACTAGTGAAGTAGAATCTGTGAAGACATAAGGGCAAGGTGTATAGAAAGCTGATATATTTAGAAAATACAGACAAGCTTTTAGACTTCAAAGCACCTTTTCAGAAAGAAGAATTTTCTGGAGTTTTTTATAGTGGGATATATTTGCTGAACTCTAACACGGGAGGTGATAAAATAGAGAGAAATTTCTCTGAAAGCTTTTGCAGACTGACAAGACTTACACAGGAGATGCTACTGTCCCAGAGAACTGTCCGCTGGGAGTTGGACTATGGCAGAGATGGGGAAATGCATGTGTGACACCTTTTTTGAGCTTTAAATATTTGCTTTGCCCCAGTGTAATTTTTGCATAATGGTCCATAGCTTTGGGGCTTCAGGAGAGGTTACCGAAGGGCTTTAGTTGAATAGTAATGCAAGGGTGGCACAGCAACTTAAGCAAGAACAGTTCATTAACTAACTGAAGTCACCCTGCTCCCCTGACCACTTTGGTAACCAAACAGTCACAGATCGTTTGAAAGCCACTCTGTACAGCTACGCTTACGGAAACCAAGTTGCCACGGGTGGCGTAATGCAAGTGTGCTAAGCCAAGCTAGCTCCTCAGCTCTGCGAGCGGGCATCGTGCGTGACAGTGTGCTACACTAATTCAGTAGCTGCAGACATACGAATTCATCCCAAAACATTTACTAAGTTGACTGTAGAATTAAAGTATCTAGAGTAAAGGGAAGTCTCAAGAGAAAAAAGCTCAACTGAAGGAACTGTGCCATTCCCTTGTAAACTATCGCTTCGACAAACCTGTTGGCTAGCTAGGGTAAGAGTAATCTAATCTAAGTATAAATGTCTAAAAGTTGGTCATTTCAGTCTGAGATAGTCATTTTAGCTTTTCTGTATATCAAGAAGTGAGCAACAGGATGATTCATGCGACCTGTCTTTTCATCACTATCTGAATGTGAGACTAATCTGTCTGCCTATTTCTGCTCAATGACTAGAAATAGTTTAGAGAAAATAGTTCAGGATTAGATGTTTACATTTTAGATATGTAAGTTAATGTAGACTAAATCTTATCCTTTTTTAACTTTCCTTTCCTTTCCTTTCCTTTCCTTTCCTTTCCTTTCCTTTCCTTTCCTTTCCTTTCCTTTCCTTTCCTTTCCTTTCCTTTCCTTTCCTTTCCTTTTTCCATATTATTCTTGTGTAATAGGACTTCTAAAAGTTTAAATTATCAACCCATGCATTGGGTAATGATTGGAAAAATACATAACAGTAACTAAGCTTTCATTAGTACAAAAAATGCAGTGGTAGTTTATTAATTTTCTCACCTCACTCTTTGACCCTTGGCTTTAGTATGTGGGACTTTGTTCTAGGCATGAAACAGGAGCTCAGTTCTCTTGCTTGTTGAATATTTGAGTATTATATTTTGTTTTAACTAAAAGTGGCTACTTTTTGACACTAAAAGGGGCAGTGGCTACTTTGGAAGCATTCAAATAGCAAAAAACATGAGCAAGGGAGCATGCATAGCAAATAAAATAATTCATTTTCACACAATCCACTTTGATTTAGAAAATCATTACTAGTGAAATTGTTTCAAAAAATTTCCACTAGCAGCACTTACTAGTCCGCCTGACTTGTGGCCTTAATTTACAAATCAAAGCAACACAAAACAATACAGAGCAAGGAGCTTCATCAAGCATATTTTTCCCTCTTTTTTTACTTCTATCTTAGTATAAACGACCAAAATGCATAGTCAGAAATGTAAATAGCATTCTTCAGTTTTACTGCTTTTGCTTTTTGGCAATTATATTAGTTTGCTATATGTGAAATATATTGTATTTATTATATGTTTGAACTGTATAGCTTTCTACATTTCTGTACAGTATGTGTTACTCTAAGATTTGCTAATGACACAGTAACTGTGTTTTTCTGAGCCAGATTGTCATAACCTGTCTGAGCTCTATGGAAAGGGTGGCTAATATGAGCTCCCACTGGGAAAACAAAGGAAAGGAAGACAAGAAAGAAAACCAAATTGCAGCAATAGAAAATTATGACTATCATTCCAAAATAACTAATAATCTATGAGAACAAATAGAAAGCCAGGTGAAAATATTTCATTATCTACAGGGAAATTTTTGTTCATTTTCTTGTTCCATTCCTACTCTGCTTAGCACAGCTCTCAACAAGAACTTCTGCAGACCTTAAACAGAATACCACAGGTTGTTATTGGATGTATTAACCTAGAAAGCAATTAAAATACAGCTCATTTAACTCTGTAGTAAAACTGCTGAGAAAACTGCAGGCAGCTGAGGAACATGCAGAGTTCTGTGGTGTATTCTCACCAGTTCTGTGCTGGACAGAAGATGTAGGTTCTTCTTCACAGCAAACTTTGGGGTTTGGAATTTTCAGGTTAGAACAAAATATTTGGAACACATATTCTCAAAATGTAGTTGTACCAAAACATTGGTGAAAATTTTATTATTCAAAAATCTCTCTGAAGACCTCTTCAAAAGCTGTTCAGCCTCATTAATGTTTCAGCTTAAATGAAACAACACCTTTCAAGAAAAATTAATTTTGTCAAAAACCGCCTGACCAACTTTGCCCTGTGTTTACAGAAGCCATTTAAAAATAGGTTTATATGCATTTTTAGAATTGCAGGTTATGGGAAATCTACTTACTTGAGAGGTGTAGATCCATAAATAATGCTGAACTTCTATCTTCATCTAGCAACAACTGGCATTTCTGACAAGTTGTAATTACTATTCAAGGACAAAAGTTACAGTTTACTATTCAGGACAAACCCTTCATTCCTGCTCAGAATTCAGCAAACTTTCTATTACTGACCTCTGCTACAGAGCTATCTGTCCTTTGTAGTTTTTAATCAACTACCTGACCTTCTGCAGAAAAAAATAATAATACTAACAAACAAGACAAAAGACTACAAACAGAATAACTTATAGATCTGCCCATAAAGCATCTCTGCTACCAGTTTGTGTCTCTGCTCTTCATTTGTAGTTTCCCTATTCTCCTCTGCCTACCATAATCAGTGACAATTAGGTTGTTAATGCTTCCAGAAAAATTCTCCTCTGGACAATATCCTTGTATTTTTACCTATCTGAAGACTGTCTTGCTCATAGTTGGAGCGTTAATAATAACAGAGGGCATTTGACATACTCACCAGGATTTCAAACTGGCCTTGCAGAGAAATGGGGCTTGTCTCTGAGGCAAATTTACAAGGAGTAAAAATTTTTAAAAATTCAGAGTTGATTTAGATACTTTTGTGAGAACCCGGTTTTCAGGAAATGGATTGAAGGGTGAATGGAGACAGATACACATTTCTCCCTCTGACAGTACTAAGCAGGCAGCTCTAGTCCACACATAGTGTTCATTACGTCACTCAATAAAAAAAGGACCATAAGTACCTCTAACCACATTGTAAATGTTTCATACTAAGACATTCTCTCACAGTTTAAGCTAGATCAGACAAACAAAATTATGGGTTACTTTTTAAAATATAAGCAATCAGAATATGAAGCTACAGTGCTAAGGAATTCTCTCTAATGTCTGTGGGTGAGAAGATCATGGAAAAATCATGGAAGAATGAGAAGCTCATGTAAGACTAGAGCTAAAGTGCCCACTCTATGAACATTCCCTTAAGGTTTCAATCCATGTTTCTTAGCCAAAATTAAATAAGATTGCAGTTTTCTGTAAGAAATTAAGTAAGCACAGTCAGTACTTGTGAGAGATTGTGAAAAGGCTGATTATGAGAAATTAATTCTGGTGGGTTAAATAGCTCCATCTGAAAATAATTCCAGATTCAGAATAATAGAAGTTGAAGAGACTATCTTCTCAGCCACTGCATGTTTGAATTTAAGAAGCCTAAGGCACTTTTTGCCATGTTATTGTCAGACCTTAAAGGTAGTAAAAGTACAAAATCCTTCAGATGACTTTTCCCTGTTAAGTTGTTTTTTGTTCTGAGGTAGCTGGAAACAGGTCTGGTTTTCAGCCCATTGTCTGTTTAGCCCTCTGTGAAAAATAGACCAGAGTGATGTTTTATGTGTTACAATCTCCTGAGAACTGCAGGCCACGAGGAAAGGTCTTAGGTCTGCCCTCACAAGCAAATCCCAGGGGAAAGGATCTTCCAGATACACAACACACCAGCTGTTGGACTGCCATGGGATTGACATCACTTCAAACATTGATGATGCCATTGATTGATGGCACAACACCTGAGCACAAGAAAGAGTGATCAATAATTCAGGCAATGCCAACTTGGAAGTGCTTGAAAGTCTCGTATATGAGGTATTTTAAATGTTTTGGACCTGACAAAATAGAAATCCCCAAAACTTTGGTTTCTGCTAAATTTTCAATATATTCTAATTAGAATGATCACCTACTGCTAGGAGATAACTCAAGAGATAGTCAGGGAAGGAGCACACTGTTTGACCTGGATTAATTAATTCAATTGACAACACAGAAGTAATTTAAAAAATGATAAATTTACTTTCTCTGACAGACAAGTTCCTACCTCGTCACTTTTTTGTTCAGCCTACATATGTGATTGCAGAGGGAAGGCTTTTGTGTGCTGCCACAGATGTAATTTTCTGAAAGAAAAAATGAGTGAGGTATGCAAATGCAAGAAAGAAAAATGTATATTACAGATAAGTGTACAACATATTTTTCTTTATTTCAGTCTGAGAATCTTTAAAAGCACTTTAGAGTGGTTAATATTTTGTCTCCGCTGATCTGTGCTGAGTTGCTCAAGATTTATGATCAAATACAGCGTTTTTCAGAATCAATAGTTTGCTGGTCAGAGAGGATTTCCTCAACCATTTGCAGCTGGGTACCTGAAGATGCTAAACACTTTCCTTCTCTGCAGCAAAGGGTCGTGGCGGATTTTATCAGAAGGTCAATTACTTACAGGTGGATGCAGTTTTCAGGTCTTTTGCACAGCTACTTTTCTCTTCATTTTCTGTAATCAGGAAGTAACAGGAAATCCAAATGTCTCAGTAATCTTATTCAATGTGGGGGTCAAATTCCTGTTATAAATTGTTGTAACTCAGTTTGTTTAAGAAAGCAGTTGTGATTCACCTCAGCTGAATATACGCAGGTAGCTGCTTTCTGTTTCCTTGTCCTTGCTTCTCAAACACTATATTGTAGCAAAACATAGCATTTTGTATTATCTTTTGAATTTGTTGGGGGGTTTAGTTTTCATTGAAATCTTTATTATTAGTCTGTATAGTTATTTGCTTATTGATATTCTTCTGCCAATTGATATTCCTTTGCCAAATAAGACTCAGCCTATGGTCAGAGCTGCAGGGATGGGGTGGTCAGGAGGTTTTCGGGTGCAGAGGAGGGCAAGACAGCAGCAGTGCAAGAGTCTGAAAGCTCTCCTGTCCTCCAAATAGCCATGCTGACCAGAGAGAAGCAGGGCTGGGGTTGCCACATCCCAGAAATTTGCTTGAAGAAACACAGTTAATAGTCTTTGCTGTCCTCACTGGAATGAAACGCTTCTAGTGTCTTGGTCAAGTAAAGAGTATTTAGCACCAGCAGTCTATCAGCTGTCTGTGATTTCTGAGATTTTTCAGAAGTTGTCAAGCACTTAATTTCTGCTGAAATCATGTTGTATGTTAGTGTTTTTTATAACATCTCATTCATTCCTGTCAGTAGATACCTCACTACCAAAAAGGCACTATCTCCAAAAATCCGAACAGAATCTTTTAGAAATCCAGTACAGCTTTCCATACATCTCCATAAATATACTAACACAGCTGTACTGGGGGAGTGATGAAACACCTACCAGAAGGAAATAAGCCATTAGGAGAAACAATAAAAGGGATAAGCAATGCTTAAATCTAGAGAAAGAGAAGGCAAATTGAAATCCAGGCAATAAGAAAAAAAATCTAATTTAATCATTCAATTAAATGATAATCCAATGGGCAAACAAACTTTTTATTGTTTCCTGAGATGGTATAACATATAGGTTGAGTAGACCTCCTCCAAAGGTAACAAAATACAGGCTTTGCTTTTATGGAGCAAAACATGGTAGTGACTGTCTGCTTGAGCAGATGTAGACCCTAATTTATTCACAAAGAGAAGCATTTGTCTGGCTCAGCCATTTTTAAAGTATACATCTAGATGAAAGCAGTGCAATATTAATGTCCACCAAAGGCATTAACAGGAAATTCAGATATAGGGCAGAGATTTAGGATTCTCTGAATAAACACCCTACCGCAGTCAGAAGTGGGTCAGTGTTGGATAGCATCTTGCTTGCATGAGAAGCAGAAGGAAGAAAGAAATATGTTCCTTCACCTAGTAACTCTGTATTTGTCTTATCTCCTCTCATATTTGTACTGTCATTTTTTCACTTAATTACTGGCCTAATTACCACTCTTAACTGATACTGATCTTTTCTAACACTCAACTTTATTTCTTTGTGGAAGAGATTATTTTAGGACCATCCAGATTTAGCAGGCAAGTTTTGTGTTCTGTCTTCTCTATACAAGGTGAGATGGTGGAATATCTTCTAGTCATCACTGCTTACTACTTAATAACATGCAGTAGACTTTCACATAAGTATTAGGAACTGGCATTGGTTATCCTTTTTCTTTAATGTTTTCCCACTTACTAGCTTTTCAGTACTCGGCTGGTCATATATGTTCTCCATGAGCTGCTTTGTTATGTATGAAAGTACGCTATAATACCTGCTTTAAACAAAAAGGATTGAATTTGTCTGATTTCCAATCACCTAATCAGCTCAAAGGTGAGTTTGTCTTACACACACTGAATTCCCACTACAGTCAAATCTGGAGTGAAGGAAAGATTGATCCTTGCTGATTTTCTTAAATTGGATTTTGTGCAATAAACCACAGAATATTACTGAAAATAACAGTTCTACTCAGGATGAAAATTTATCAGTTAATGAATACTTTCTGGTATTCTCAAGTTTGCTTATTTCTATAATTTGCAATTCTGTCCACAGGCCTGTGATGCTGCATCATTTCACAACTCTTGTATATCTTGTTCATCTGTGTTTTCATGTGTTGTTTAGTGTGCTAGTAAAACCTTCCTTAGTACTTGCTGTCAGGGAAAATCTTTGTGTTCAGAAAAGGGAAAAGAAAGAGGGATGGAGAGTCTTCTTTCCAGGCTGAGACATTGTTTTCCCAGTGCTCTCTGTTCTGGGTTGGGGAAGGTCGGATTTTCCCCTCAGCAGATGGTCTTCTGAATCACGTGACATCTGCATCACATCTACAGGTGCAGACTATCGTGTACTGAGCTCGCAGGTAGCTGCCAGTTACACAAAAAAGCTTTGAGAGTTATCAGCAACTTTAATTAACAGCATGTGAATCATGTACTCACATGTCTTCTAATTATGACCAGTTACCTGAAACCCTTAGCTGTGTTACAAACTAACAGCACCCAAGAGAACACATTATGTCAAAACATTTCTGATTTGCAAAAGAAACAACATTTCCAGAGGTATTATTAAATATTGGAGAGAGATGTTTCCATTATCAACTAACAACCAGCGCACCGTCCATTCAACCAAAAGGCACCCATTTAAATGAAAGACAATCATACAGTTTATTTACATGGATGCTGGTGTAGTTCAAATAGGTGCTGAACTGAACTCTTTTAAATTATTTCTGCTGAACAAGCACAAACAACTTACCTGTAATACATACAGCTGAAGCATAGTGAGGTTATTTTCCTTAAAGGAAAAACAGTTAATGACATCACTAAAATATTTTCTGGAGTGTCTGACTAGAAGTGTCTTTTATATCCTACTGTATTCTCTTATATAAGGCCTTTTTTTTTTTTTTTTTAACCAAAAAAACCTTTTACTGGGATTAATAAAGTAAATCTGACATTTGTGTATCACAGATTCCAAGAAATCTCTGAATACTCAGTGGTATATTACTTCTCCTTCCCTAACTCGTTTGTACTACCTTAAAAGCAAATAGTAGAGTAACTAATGAAAATACAGATAATAAAGAAATGGAAATCCTTGTTCCTCAAATATCTGGTTGGGGAACAGAAATATTCTAGAAAACTTTGGGTATTGCCTCTGTTGATAAACGTGATGAAGTGCTCCCCAGTAGTTCATGAAAGTGAGCAGCTGATGATGTGAAATCCTACAGGCACCTCATGCCTTTTCGTGGGAAGCTCTGGGAGGAGGGCTCAGGGAGCCCGGGGATTTCAGCTTTCTCCGGTTTCTCGTGTTGGCTCTCACCGTTGTGGAGAGGGGTCTGTAGGGTTGAGAACGGCTTCCCCCATTGGGAATGGCTGACCCAGCTGCTCCAGGGAAGGTTAAGCCTGTGTTGCGCAGTGGTTTTTCCCTGTGTTTTTCCTGAGACTTCTCCTTTGCCTCAGTTCCACACACTTTATCTTTTCTCCAGAGAGCCATTCCTTACTCCTTCTGGGCCTGATCCCAGAAGCACTGGGATGACAAGAAATTGTAGAAGAGAGTTGCACTAACTTTAGTAAGTTTGGGAGCACTTTCTGTGGAAATCAGAGAGAACAAGCCCCCAAAATACCTAAAGAAAATGATGACAAAGCTATTGATGAAATCCTATTCCTCATTGAATTGAACAGGAATATTTATGTAATTTACTTCAATAGTGTTATGATTTAACTTTGTATATTCTAAAGTGTTTCTAGAAACCAATGAATTTTTTTAGTAAACAGAAAGCATTTTGATTACTTCACCATAAGAAATTTTCAAATCTTTTTTGGAGTTATATTTTTTCTTTATTCTCCTACAAGGAACACAGTAGAGGAAAAGAAAAATTAACACCGGGATGCACTAGGATCCAAGCATTATATGATGTTTGCTTAATATTTTCCTTTCGTAGTCTTTGGGTTTTTACTTTTCCAGGAAGAAATGAATAATTTGACTCCCTGAATGATTGCCATATACTTACTAACAATTCAAATAGGAAAAATGCATCAGAATAATCTCTTCAATAAGATTGTTTCTGTTACAGTAGTTTTCTATACATATATATATATATATATATGTAAAGGGATTTAAGTAACTAAAAAGTAAAAATCACGACGATGTCCTGTTCTGTTCTTCTCTCAAATAGGCACACTCATATATACGTACACGTATTTATGTATATGGTTTTTTCCAAATTTGTACCCAAAATGGTTTTGTCAATTGTAGATCACTTAAAATGACTTTTCAGTGTATGAAGAACTCACTGAAGTTAAACTGGCCTTCATAAATTGATTCTACTTCTTGCTGTGGATGTTCCTCTCTTGCCCAAGGAAGGTGTGGCCAAACTTTCACATCCAACAAGCCACATACTTAAGATTTCACCTAGCAGAGAATTGCACCTCATCGTTTGATGGGTCAGAGGATAGAGCTGATTATCCATTAGTGCATTTCACTGTGGATGGTCAGGTACAGCAGCTACCAGGACAGTTTGCTGGTGCCTGTCAGAGCTGATATTCCCAGTCCTGTTGTGCCCATACTGAAACAAAGCTGCTTTCTACCATCCACACATGTGCCATCTGGAGTACTCATAGGTGAGACCTCCAGAAAGTCCCACTGCCTATATGGTAGGGACTTCTTGTACCCCTGGAGCTCAGGAGTCCCTTGTGGTGGTGACAATGCCTTGAACTTGTATCTGGTTCACGGGTGAGAAGACTCTGAAATGATTCTCTACCCAGTAAGCTTTGGAGTACAGGGCAGAGACAAAGGGTGATGCTTTCACAGTAACATCTATTGCTGAGCAGATGGTCTGTTGTGTACTGCACTCGCTGGAGCTGTTTCTGAGTGTGTAGTCTTCATTTCTATGCTTCAAAATGCTTCCAGTATTTTATTTGTCCATTCATTGCAACTGGAAGAAAAGAAATGGCATGTAAATAAATGTTCAGGAAACACTTGGAAGTCTCTCTGAGCCAGACCAATCCAGCTTGGTGGAATGCCTGCCCACCAAGGTTTTATTATTTGGTAGTGGTAGATCTTACCTGGGTTTGCTGATGATAGTGATCCCTTTGAAATAAAATACCTGCCACCATAAACACCAATATTATCTTTTCTCCCCTCCTCCTGTACTCCATTATGAGACAGAAACCGGGTCCCAGAAACAAATAGAAAGGCTTTAGCACTTGAATTTGTGATTACCTCTCCTTCTCAGAGAAATGTTTGATCTTGTAGTCACAAAAACAGTTTAAACACAGGACAGGTTAAGGCAGGAGTGGTAACCCCACCAGAGAAGGATGAGCGAAACCTGTGGAGATGTGGTTATCTGAGAGAACAGATCTGTTAAAGAAACCAGATTTGGTCAGAATATACAGATTTCCCCAAATCAAATAATATCATAGGAAAATACAGTTTTGGACAAAAAGTGGGGAATGGGAAGAGGAGGGCAGAGTTTCTGGTCAGATTGGGTTAGGGTCACTCTATAATTTTGCTTGTGGGTACCTGTCTGGTCAGCAGAAGAGCGAGAAAACACAGGCTTGAATGTTTATCTCTTGCACCCCAGAGAAAAGCTCTTACCATAGACATGCTTCCCCTGCTGAAATGCTTTGAGATGTTTTGGTTTCCTAGTGATATGGAAATGGAACATTTTTGTCATGTCAAAATATTTCATAGGTCAGACAGTTCACTCTTAGCTTAGCTCTGTTGTGCCTGTGTTTTATTCAAGCTCTGTCCACTAAAATGATTAATCCAGAAATAATGCACATAGAAAGAGCCAGAAAGGACTATCAGTAATAAGGCAAACAAGCTAACTGCCCTGCCAAATGATCACTTTATTCTTTCATTAAACAGTGTATAAATAAACCTTATCCATATAACTCAAGAGTATCATCTTTTGTCTTTAGATATAAAGCGTTTTGTAAGCAGTAAACTCTAATCCAGGATGTCATTTAAGCACATGTTTAAACTGTTCTTTAGAGAAAGGCCTAACTGAACACTTGTTTAAGTGCTTTTCTAATTAGGGGTTAATTAATGAAACTGCCTGACTTTCCTGTGAAGGGATATTTTTCAGATGGAAAAATGGAAGCCAGACAAGTTGTCTTGCCAAGGACTGCACAGAGAGTTACAAGCAGAGCAAAGATTTGAGCACCCATCCCCTCTCTAGACAGTATTGTTTGCCCAAAGATCCATGCAGTCTTATTTCAAGCATTTATACTGCATTCACAGGCTAACTGGTGCGCCACAGACTTTGAAGTCAGGAAGTGTGGTAGACTACAAGGATAGAAGCTGACAACTTTTGAAATATTCTCTTACGTAGCTTTATGGGTCAGGACACAGCAGAATAAATGAGAACCCAGGTACTGTTTTATTGACACCTTTTCTTTGTAATTCTCAGACCCTGTATATCACTCAAAAACGAAGTCCACTTTTCTGCAAATCAGACAAAGAGAAAGGAAGAAGCATTTTATTTGACAGGGAAGGTCAAGGATGTTTTCCACTTTCATCTACAATTCTGGCAGCCAAGGGAAATCCAGATTCATGAACAAGGAAAATTGCTCTTATGGTCAATTAATCTATTGCGTTAATTCCCTCCAGAGTGATTGCTGTGATCCCCAGGTGTTTTTAACTGGAGCCTGGTCTGCCTGTCTTAGTCTTTGGTGACAGTCTGACAAATTCCTTTTGGACAAGTGCTCACTTATACACATGTTAATGCATCAGCCACACAGCAAAATATTGTTAACTAAAAGCCTAACTATTAACTGTGTGTAAAGGCTAATGCTATAATTCTGTAAATAGAGCCGGGTCTTGCTGTAGCTGTGTATGAAGAAAATTATACCTTAACATAATATTTTCTTAAAAATATTTAATTTCGAGCTATACTTCTGTCTTTGACAGCAGCAGCCTTTCTGAACAAAACAGGGAATACTGCAGTAAATTTATAGGAACATTTATCAAAACCTAGCAACATCACACTACTAATTTGGGATTCAGCACTTTACTAAATGTGCTAGAAGGTAGCAGCAGGAGATGTTCCCAATTTGTGAATGAATTCAGTGCTCAGAGAAGTGAATGAGCCAAGAACAGCCTGGGCAGAGGGAGGTGTGTGGTTCCTCACCCAGCTTTCCCTCTTCTCCACATGACAGTTTTTTCTCAAATTTGGACCCATGAGTCTTGAGAGTTGGTTCCATAAATGGTCACTTTCTGAGCAAAAATAACTTACATGAAAATTAGAGTCTGAAATGGTTAGAGTCAAATAAATATTTGGTTTATTGAAATATATTTGATTAAATAGTACCCAGCTGAGTATCTAGGACCTGGAAATTCCTGGATCTGCCTTCTTACATGGTTTGAGTCATCTTTTTGATTTTGTCCTTTTCTCAGCATCAGAGACAGTAAACTAATCTCTTCCACTCACTGGCATATTTCCTGGTTCTGTTCTCTCCCAGCTGCTCACCAAGCTTCTTACTTCACCTTTGTACTGCTCTAGCATTTGTGTTCAGCTCTTCCTTACATTTCCACATGCTTTCTCCCAAGTCCTCTTCTTTCAAAGTACAGTCTCTTTTCTGCTGGTTTTATATTTTATCTTATATCCACTTTTTAGTCTTTCCCTTACTGCATGTTAGATTTTTTGTTTGTTTGCTTGATTGCCTGCTTTTTGTTTTTCTTGTTGTCTTGTTTTGTGTTTTTCTTAGAAGAGATACACTGAGTGGTTAAAAATAGTAACAACATTTTTTAAAAATCACCTTTTTAAAATGATCTCTCTCACTTGATGTTTGCATGAGAGCTGTTTGAACACAGTCTCCAGCAGGGCCAGCTAAGGCTTTCTGCTTTTCATTTTTGTCTGGATTTTTTTTCTTGTTTCTTTCTTTCTACTCATTTTCACTTCAGCTCCACAACAGATGAAAACTTGTTGAAAACCAGATTTAATCCATACATATAAATTTATAAAAGAAAAAGAAAAAGAGGGAGTATTTTTCTTGAAATTGTCGCTACTTATGCAGAAATTTAGCTGATATTGAAGCACAGATAGTAACAACAGACTGACCACATGCTTTCCCTCCTTCCCAAGAATCCTGTTAATCAAACCCTCTCTTGCATTAACTGGTACAGTTCTGTTAAGTCAAAGGCAATGCACTGCTTTACTACAGCTGAAATATCTCCAGAAAACTTTACCCTTCTCTGGTTGTGCTCTTTGCATTCTCTAGTAGACATATCACATCAACAAATCCATAAAATGGATTGCCACACAATAAAGCAGCATGGCAATAGATCTATTTCTCACCTGTGCATTGAAGTGTGGTTCTTCTGCAGTGTAAATGGGGCCAACATGTTTGTCACTGACACGTAGAGAAAAGCTCATGTGCTGACAGAAAAGCTCTTGTGCTGACAGAGTAATTCAGGGCTGAAAAATCTATCAGGACAAAGGCATGGAGAAGTTGTTCTACTGAGCAGCATTGTACACAAATCCACATGTACCTGTGCTGCTGGATCACCATCTCATCTACTTTCTTGGATTTGTATATAGAGTATGTTTAAATTCTTATAAAGGAATCCAAAATTGTACCTTTAATTTTACCCACCTTCTTAAGTCTGCTTCCCTGTCTCTTATAAAAATCATGGGTTTTACCTCACTTAGCTTTGGTTTTCTAACAGTTAATCATCTCCTTTAAGCTAATTGATCACATCTCCAAGGCTGACGGGAAGAGCTTCTTTCCACCCAAAGCTCTCCATATATGTTTCCACAGTTTGGGAAGAGCTTCATTCCACCCAAAGCTCTCCATATATGTTACCACGATTTAATACACAAGCTAGATAAGCTTGCATACTGGAATTAGAAATCGCTGGTACCGAGTGAGAACATTGTCATCATTTGTGGCTGCATCTTGTATGGCACAGCTGTTGTGCAGAGTCAAGCATTTTGAGTATAAAAAGGAAACATCACAAATCAGAGCTAGGATGTTTCTGCAATCCACAGATGTGTAACAACACATTTTCATGGGTGCAGACATATTAATATCTATGCACTTGAAAATAACAGGAAATGTTGTTGCAGTCCATATGTTAAACAACATTTCCTCGTGTTCCTTCATTTTAATGGTCTGACTTCTGTTTGTTCCTTCACTTTCCTAGTGAATGGAGGACAGTTTCATCCCAAGCATTTCACGAACCCACTCAAATCCCATTGAAAAACTGAATTTACTTGTAACTCCATGGGTAGTAGAAAATACAATCTGACATCAGTGAGTTGCAACTGTTTGACATTGGTTGACCTTTTATTCTTTTCCTGAGTCCAAACCTCTGTATTTCCACTTTTTAATGTAGTGAATTAGGTGGAATTTGTTAATTTGTTTAATTTCATAGAGTATTTTCAGTACCTTATAAATACACCAGTCATAGTGAGGGGCATGCTTATCTGCAAAGAAAAAGTGCTAAGTCAGGTTTAAATACCAATGGTTTATTTGTACATAGGATTCATTCCATTACAGTCTGAAGCTGTTTCCCAGTGCTCAGGTGGAAAAGGCACACAGTTCCTTATTCCTGCAGATCTGGCCAGGTAGATATAACCTTGGGCGTCCCATCTGTGACAGACTTGATGTTTGGCATTTTTGGGGAGTGCTAAATGTGTCCAATGGATTTGGGTAAGCACATCAGGAATAACACAATGCAGAAGCACTAGACTAATGTACAGATCACCTTTACCTTGCAATGTTAAGAACATTTTTCCATGTTTTTTAAAATCTAGAAACCTGAACTGCTGAGTGGCTGTAAATCCAGGCAGGCCCCAGCCAAAATTGTAAGATTACCTTCTATGGAAAGAGGCAAAGTGTCACACATTAGGATGAAAAAGAAATATCTGAATGAGTAAGGGAAGATGTACCAGTTCATAGGGAAAGAATCTGGAGATAGAGGTGATTCAATGAGACCTTAAGGCAACGTTGCCCTGCTTTTCCAAAAGGTGAAACTTGTTCTAGGTTAGGTTATCAGCAAGTCATATAAAATAACCTTTCTATACCAATGAACACTTGTAAAGTCTCAGATGGATTACAGCACATGGGTTTGGGAGTAACAGCTCCAAAACAATGGAAACTAATTGAGGAAAAGTTACCAAAAGCCACAATAAATCGTAAAAGATTTAGCACTGTTTATTGCACAGAACATAGAAAATGGAATGTGAAAACAGTTTTTCAGTTCATTTGCTGCAAAGCTGACCTGTGTGTTCCCTGTAGTGTCCATTACATGACAAGAAATGGTGGCTTGAATTTCAAAGTATGGAAATCCCAGGGAAGGAGCTTTAATGAAAAGGGTCAAGAGGCACAGGAATTGATCGTTGGGCAGGAAGACGGAGACTCTGGGACTTTTAAAACCGGTTCAAAAGATGTTTCTTATGAATGACACAGTTCAAATGCTCCTGTCTTGAGGACTGGCCTTTGTGGCCTATCCAGCCCCATCCACAGGGGTTTCTCTAAATATGTTTTGAAAGTGTACTCAGTCAGCAAAAGCAACAGGGTCAGCATGTATCTCAAACCCTGTCTGACATCAGCTGAAGCAATGCTCATGCAAAGGGGTCAGAGACTAATGACTAATGTCAAAATGAACATGGAATCAAGCTAAAAATACCCTGAAATACGCCATTAATCCCCATTGATCTTTGCCCCTCTGCCCCCAGTATGGGTGGGAGGGCTGGAGCTGCCCCTCTGCCCCTGATATCTGTGGGAGGGCTGGATCTTAAGGCACTGGTTGCTGCCAGACTCTGCCTCCACACAGCTCCTCTGAGTTCTGCCCTCACTGCAGCGTTTTCTATACAGGCACAGTCCCACTCCTGTCTAAGTCCCTTTTTCTTTCTGTACAGACAGATCAGCTGCTGACTGCCCTACACCAGGCGCAGGCAGCAGTGCCAAGGATGGCAGGGGACAAAGTGGCTGGTATTTGCTGATAACGAAGAATACAGTGGGCTTCTGTGGAATTAGTATTGCACAAGGTGAACTGCTCTTACAATTTTTTAGAAGCCATACCTAAAAACCCTAACAAACTCTAGAGCTGACCTCAATAAATGCTTTTTATTTTAAATGCTACAGTTGATAATGTGGCATATACCTCTAATTAGAGAGTACAGGGGAAAAAAAAGGAAATTAGAAGGCCTGCTCTTCTGGAATTTAATTTTTTTTTTGTCTTATGAATGTTTGTGCCCTATTTAATCATTCCAGAGATATGAATAAGTAATAAAATTTATATTATTTGGAATTTATTTTTCACATGTAGAAAAAAAAGCCAAATTGATTTCCACATCCTTGAAATGAGATATAATAAAACACAAGGAATCTGGAAAAATGTAGCTTTCCCCAATAAAATAAATGATGTGACAAGTATAATTGCCTACAGAGGAACATAAAATATCCTTGAATCATTTTGAGTAGTAGCAAACTGTAGTAAAATTTATTCCTCATGACCTAGTTGGTTTGTCCAGAAGCAATAGTCCTTAAAAGCCTTCACAACTTTTAAGTGATACAAAATCAGTACAGGTGAGGGATTTTGGCCATGTTGCAGGGCATATACTTCAGGGAAGCTTTCATTACAAACAGTAGTTTCATTCATACAAAAATATCATCAACAGAGATGTTTCTTATTATCAGAGTCTTTGAGTCTAACCTTGTCCTTCCTGAAACTACTGTTGATTCTGGTGGAGACAATATGTGTCTCTATTTTTTAATACTCAAAACAGACCTTCTATCATGAATGTCTTTCATGTAGAGTAACACATTATATGAAAAAAATTTCCCTACTTACTTTTCATTTGTGTCTGCATACCAACCTAAACACAGCCCTGGCTGAGCGTATGTGATGCTTTTGATATTAGGGATGCTGGATGGATAAGGAATGTGACTGACAAGTCCTTAAAAGAGATTTGTCACATGTATTTTAAGCTAAAAAAACCCCTCTATGATAAATACAATTCATCCTCAGTATTAAGCTTGCTAATATTTTTCCAGCAGGAAGTGGAAATAAGTAATGATATAAAACATAGATGATCACAGAACAAGAATATTGTTTGCTAATTAACTTGACTGGATCTGACGTGATTAACTTGTGAGAATCAGGGCAGTTTCTATCAGTATTTTGAGACTATCTCAGATCTTGTTTAGTCAAAATGGACTCACTTCTTCAGACACAGGATAGACATGCTATCTCTGAGTGGATGAAACTGGTTTCTCATCTGCATGTGACACCTAAGACTTTAGTTCAAGAGATTCTTAATTTTCCTTCTCTTTGTTTTCTTAGAAAAATGGAAAATGTTACCATGAAGAAAGTGAGCAGAAGGACTGGCTTGACTTGTGGCACATAAAGATGGTAGCTGGTCTGTATTTCTTTGTAAAATGTTCTGCCATCCTGCTTCTGCCATGCAGGACCCTCAGCATCAGCAGTGTGTGCTGTACTACAAAGAAAGCAGGACAGCTGAAGTCACACAGAAAAAGGATTCTGCTGAAGAAGCTAAACTGACTTCTACATCCTCCTTCAGCAGAACCCACTGTGAACAGGCTTTCAGAAGGTGTAACTTTGGGCAGCTTGGGGCACTTTTAGATTTTTTTTGTTTGCAAAGTGTGCCAGAGAGCAGTTGCAACTTTTTTCCCCAAAAAAGTTAGGTGCCCAACAGCATCTTTTGCTTTGGCCCTCCTGCCAGTGTCTAGTCTCCTTAAGGCTTGTCTGTGCTCAAAGGGGATAGCTGCACTGCTGGAGCTAATGCTGTCCCTCCTCCCTCCAGTGCAGAAACAGCTCGTACAAGAGAAGGAGCTCCTCTGCCAGTACCACTCTCAGAATAAGCTGCACAGAAAAAAACCCTGTTTACCTGTTAAATGGAACCTGTTAGGGTTAGGGTTTGGAGTTTGTAGCATATTTCTGTTGGTTAAAGCCCTGAGATATCTTTGCTCCTAATAGACTTAGTTGTGCCTGCAAAGATTGAAAATGTGGGCCTGTCTTGGGAGTGTAATTCATTGGCTAATTCAGCAATACCAAGAAAAGTTCTGTGAGCCTTTGTCTTCTGCTTAACACCTGGAATTTTTCAGTGAACATACTATATTGTACTAACAAGGACCCCCTGAAAAATTCTCAGATGAGTTATTCCTTAATTCTATGCAGCCTGCAGCCACAGGGTTTTTTTTGTGTGTGTGCTATTATTCAGTAAAGATGTGGATCACCAAAGGTATATATAAAGCTTCCTCGGCCCTCAGGACTGAAATGGCTTCTTTCACCTATTCCACCCAGCATAATTATGTTAATTTTGTGCACTATTAGAAACATTTTACATGACCTTTGAAAAGCCAGATAGGTCCAGAGCACTAGTTTCAGGGGAAGTCAGACATAGCATAACTTTCAAGCCTCTGCTGTACTTCCACCAACACCACGAGCTGACATAAAGCTCCTCTGGTGCGCGTTGTACTCTGGCAGCTCACAGATCACAGCTCCTTCCCCTCTTGCCCACAAGCACTCTCTTCCCTTTCAGTCACACAAGAGTTTGTGCAACTCTATAGTGAACTGGAGCAAGAAAGTCATCAGGGTAAAACTAACTTGCTAGAAAAGTGGTTAATTTGAATCTGAATTAACTCCTTGACAGAGCTGACCCTGTGGCCTCCCAGCACTACGTGTGGCTATGATAAGTGGGGAACAAGGCCCCTGTGAGATGGCTGCTGACAGAGGTCCTCACTTGTGTCGGCCTGGTGCTCTGGGAGCTGCAGTGTAGACGTGTGCACATGCCACCATTTCTCCTCCACAGTATGGTTAAACCAGTTCTTTCTCTCATCTCATTGATGCTGTGAAGACAAAATTTTACAGACTCTGACCTTCAGTTTTAACAGGTGTTGTAACATTGGTAAATGAAGGTGGTAACTCCAAAAGTAAAGCAAAAATATATCTTCAGAAGTACAACAGGAATATGTCTATCAAATTTCAATCTTTTCACTCACTTTACAACTGGAGAATAACTCTGGCACCATATGCCTGATCCTGTGCCATGCACAAGCATCTCAGGAGTCTCAGTGTGTGCAAAGCCCTTGCACTTGAACAAGAGAACTCACATTTTCATGCATTCATCAAACCAGTTTGAATAACTCCACTGGCAAAAACATCGATTGTAGTGGTTGCTTATGAGAATAATTCACAATTATGCTGAAACAAACTAATATTTATGAGAAGAAAAGTGTGTCTTCTAAAACATTTTCTGTTCTGAAACACCTGAATCTTCGCAAAGTCTAACGTAAAATACCCTTTGGTGAATTGGACAGTCACTGCTTATACATACCAGTAAGAGGCTTCTGTAGATACATTCTGTAAAGTAGGTCCTCTAATACTGATATGGTAAAAAATGCTGCTTTTTAATATCTTAATTGATTTTGGAATGGTTCTCAAGAGATGCTGTTAATATGCATTTCAGTGAAACATTTATCAGGCTAATATTGAGTTACTCACAACTTAAATGTGTGATTATCAGAAAATATACTATTTCTCATTAGGTGTAGAGGGAGCACAGGTTTAAAATCAAAGGACTCGATGGATCCCTAAATTCTCTGAGGCTATCCTGTCAGTAATGAACACCAGCTGTTCCACCCTGCTGGTCAAGATCCCAGAGGGTAGAGCACATATTAGGCATTTGAAAGAGCATTTAACAGCAGTTACCAAGCTGCTCAGCTTTTCAGAGATAACAGAATTATTCTTAAAAACTGCTTCATGACAGTCTTTCACAGAGTCAGTCAGGAGACTGTCAAAGATTTCTCAATTGTATATACCCATGTAATGCAAATTTTAGTGGTTTATTTTACCTGAAGATCAAGTATATATAACTGGCTTTGTTCCTAATAAAAGCAAAGGTTATTTGTACTTTGGGAGAATAACCACAATATCATTTCTGAGAGGAAATGATAAAGAACTTGGAATATTACAGTACATGCTGAAACTTTAATCTCAGCGCTGTATCATAGCTGGGCCTCCCTTGTTTTGGGGAAAAAAATTGCATGTGTTTTCTAAACATACATAATTTTTGAGTGAATGACTAGATCAACTAGGGAAAGCTTCTATTTCTCAGCAGTAAGAAAAAGATTGAAAAATGTTATGAAAGGAAGAAAATCAAGACTACCTTTTATGTAGCTTTAAGTTCATGGCCTATCAAGATATTGTTTCCTCACTGATCTTGTCTAGAGTGAGTCAGATTCATAGAAGTATCAGGCACTCATTTTCTGTAAAATCAAGCCAACTGAAGCCATACCAATTGGAGTTATTAAAAAGTCTTCCTGTTAAATATATTGTCAGATATCTGTACATTGATGAATTCACTGCATTACAATGCAGACTGCATATTTTATGAAGATTCTCGGAATCTACTGAAGCTCTTGTGTGATAACAGAAAGGATGCTCAAAAATATCCTTTCCATCTCTTTCTTCTTTAAAATAATGAAGAAATACAGGTCCATCTGAAGCAATCTTCCATTTTATGTTTTTAGTAAGGCTTCATTACAAGTCAGTCAAAATAGATGGAAAGACTGTTACTTACCTAAAAAAGCTTTGGATAAGCCATTTGTGTAAAATAATTTCACTTTTATGAAGTCTTTGCCCTCATCTTCAGTGCCTAGAGCTGAATTTTCAGAAAGCCTTGAGACAGTTGGAGGAAGAAGTAATGTTAAATGGTAAAACCCAAAAAGAAAAATAAGGAATAGATCCATCATCTTGCTCTGAAAGAGGCTGAACTAAACCAGGTAACAAAGAGGTTTCCTTTCTACAGGAAACAACCATTTGAGCAAGTCTGGATGGTAGAGAAATATCTAACGAGTATGAATTTTGTGTCCATCAGGGAACATCTAAGAAAAAGTGTTCAGCTGATGATTCAGTAATGGAAACATACAAACAGATAGATAATTTTGTACCTGCCCATGATCTTCATGTCAAATGATCTCTTTAAGATTGTTTCGATTAAGCTATCTGCAAAAATTTTCAGAAGGTCGGCTTCTGGAGGAGCTGTGGATAACCCAGAAACACTCACTGGCTATGCTGATATCTTTGGGTTACTACTTCCTTGATATATTAATCTGTGTGTGTTTAGACTGATTTCTACAAGGCTGGTAGTTGTCTTTGGAGGTGAAAAGATAATATTTAAATTATTGCTTTTTTCTTGAGGATTGAACTATAAAAATATTTGACATGTTTTCTCATGTTGCTTCATATGAAATGCATTATAAAAAATTGATTCTGTAACATTACTCAATAATTTGAGAAGGAAGATATTCTGTTTTCATGCTACTTTATTACCAGTTCCATGGAAATAAAGAATGTGGATACTGTGAACCTGGAAATCAAGATCTAATCCTATAGTCTTATGTTGCCATTACAGGATGTTTAATTCAGAAATTGAAATGACAGGGATTTTCTTTGCTTTGTTTTTTTGTCAAGTAAGTGTTTCATTATTTGTGTAGCATATAAAATACACCTCCAAACCACAGGGAAAAGAAAAATCAAGCTTCCTCATAAAGCATATATTTTAGTCTTTCACTTCACTTCTTCTTCATGTCATCTAATGTGATTTTAATTTATCACTTAAAACTAATTTCAGAATTCAAACCCAACACTGAAGTCACCAGTTGATGTATTAAACATACCATGTCATGTAATATCAGTCCCTATGTTTGTACTACTAAAAGTCAGTATTACATATATATACATATTATTGAAGATCTTTAATACCCATACATTGCCAAGGTCTGTGCTTATTACTGACATGGATTCTAGGGTGTTAAAAGATGATGCATATTATATGAAACATACTATAGCTCATCTTTCCAGAGATAGTATCTGGCTATTTACTTGTATTTTGATATTTGCTACAGTTTTAGTAAATATTTACTTTAAGAAATGTGTTGCATTCCAAATAATTTTTTAAAATGAATTTATTTGCTTTTCTAATAGCTCATATATCCTTACAAGCAACCTGAATTTGATACATCTGTTTTGTTCCAGCTGATAAAGTAAAATGGTCATTAGAGTTTCTATGAGAAAATGACATGTCTGCTAGGAGCTGAAAATCCTGATCATTTGATTAGAAAACACTGGCACATTCTCTCCCTTCCCAAAACACATATTTGTTCATAATGGAGGATGAAGCTAATTATACAGTATCTCCTTGCATGCTGACTGAAGCTGGTTTGCATGTTAATGTGGAGAAGAAACAGCATTAAGACTGTCAGTGCTGGACATGCTTCAATGTTGCCTTTTAATTAAAAGTTCAGATTTCTGAGAGAATAGCTGGAAAAGAATGTACCGGAATCTTACACAAGAGCTCGACTTACAAAACACAGCAGTCACATGGGTTTGTTTCCTGTCACACACTGTTAGCATCAATGACACTGCTGCTGCCAAGTTCACTTGATCTATGCATAAAAGAGATGCTTACTTTTCAAGAGTTATTTGCCCAGCAATAATGAAAACATCCCAAATTCCTTCATAGTTAACATGCCCCCACCCCCAGACATTATTAATATGTGGCCATACAGATCAAGAAAAACAAAGTATTGAATTGCTGACCTCAGGACTTTTCCTGTGGGGTTGGGGGTTGCTTTGATTTGGGGTGGTTTAAGTTTTCTCATCAGGAGCAGAGTTTTCTTTTAATGGCTGTTGCATGAAAGCACATTTTCTCTACTTAGTGGCTCATCTGTAATGTTTTGCATGGATTTCTAGACTGAAGTTCCTCTCATTAATGAAAATTGAGATAGCTGGCAATTCTCTCAGAGCTAGGTTTATGTCCTGAAAGTGTAACAGCCCAAGGAAAATAATGCCCCAAGTTTGTGATTTAAATCATTCATTCCTAACAGTAAGTGAATATCATATTTTCAAAGATAACATGTCAAAGTTTCCCAGAGATATTCGTTCCAATGGCTCACATCTGATTATCTGTTGCACTGGGGTAAACACAAAGTAATTTTCCTTGCACAAGTAAATCAGTTCTGTCATCACACAGCCATAAATTGAAGCACAATTGGCTCACCCTTTTTTGATTTTCAAGTGTAATGGCTCAGATCAGAACAGCAGTAGAATAATATTTGCATATTTGGTCCATTTTAAAATCAAATACCATTATTTAAATGATAATTGGAATACTTTCTTTTGTAAAGACAGCATAAACAATACATATATGAATTAATCATCTTCCCTTATGAACTTTACAGTTCAATGAAGAAGATCATTTAGCCAATGAACAACTACATTGATCAGCATAATATATCTAAAGTTGCATTAGATAAATGAAGAAAATCCTTTTAGTGAAAATAGGGTTGACCTTCGTGCAGTCTTGTAGTATTTTTGCAAACTAAACTCCATTTGATTGCTTTTAAAGTATTTTTTAAAGAAACAAGTGTCAGATCAGAGGAAAAGGCAGTCTAAAGCAATGTCCTCTCTCTGACTGTGAGTGAAAGAGGATGCCTAAGTAAGCAAAATCATATAGACATGTATAATATTCTCTCAATCTGCTAAGTTCTTATGCTTCCTGTGTTTTGTGATACAGCTTTTCCAGTGGATTTTGAAGGCAGATGAGGCACTTGAGATGCTTCTATTAGCCATTCAAAAATTTGCTCTGTTGGCTTAATTTTTCTTTTTTTTTTCCAAAAAAATTTTGTAATTTTTACCTTTTCCCTTTTTCTGAACTTCAGAATGAGTGTACACATTTTTGTTGTATTATGAACACATGACAGATCGCCTGATCACATGAAAAAGAAGTATAAGCCAAAGTCACCTTTGGCCTGGTGACCTTTCTAAGATTTTGACCTAGATTCCTCTTCAAGAACATTTATTCTAGACAACCAGATCAGCTCAGAGGCTAGCCTCCTTATAAAAGAGCTTCCAAATGCTAACATTTTCTGTTGCTTCATTTTTGATAGCTATCAAAATACTGCACTAGTTAGCCAAGGAATATAATAGAGAACTAAGTCCTCACAGCTGCTCAGGTGTTGCTTTAAAGCCAGGACACTGCACTCCATACATCTGTTTGAACCTTCTCATCGTGAGGCTTGGATGCTGTAGGTTCTTGACACATCCAGTTCTGAGGGAGAGGCAACCCATGACTGCAGCTCAGATCTTGGGTGGCCTGAGTCACTTCCAAGGGGCAAAGCTGTCTGCACTGACTGGTCAGATCAGATGTTCCAGTCGTGGACATATCATGCTCAGGTGTCTGAATCTGGATAAGTCCAGGCAGTATAGCTGAAAGAAAAGTAATATTAAACAGTTTAACAAATATGTGATAATGAGTTTTATTGAGACTTTCTTGTAGATTATATATAAGGGTTTTTTCAAATTAATTTCCTACACAATAGAGTTTTTAAGTTGAAATAGATGTTTATGAAAAGCAATTTTCAAAGCTTCATGCCCACAGAACGCTGGAACTTATTTCACCTGTGCATGTGGGAGAGTCCTCACTAGACACAAACATCAGAGTGAAATGATCCCACCTGCGTGATGTGAGTAACCATGTCTACAGAACACAGCCTGATTTTCAAGTGTCCATGAATGATTATAGCATTAAATGGTTCCAAAAAGTGATTACTGGAAAAGTTGAATAATTGATTGTTTTCTCAAAACTGAATTCTCTACACAGATATTTGATGCAATAAAGGTACCAAATTAATCAAATAAAGCTTTTGTTGTGAATTAGTCACTCCATGACAGCTACAAGCACAAAAAGACATAAACACACATCAAGTATTGCTTTGTGAAATTTGTCAAAATTGACAGCCTTCTGGTAAGGTCTCTGACAGAATGTAAATGGGGTCTTTATTATTTGAATAATGTAAAAAAGAGGAATATGTGAAGTCTTTTGAATTTATTTAGATTTTATCACTCTAGGGCCTTCAGTTATACTAAAACAGCCAAGTGCTTCCTACAAACATTTTGCCAGAGACAATATTTTACCTTTAGTTAACAAACAACAATTAATAACCTTTAAAATCTGAAAGATCATTTTAACTTTCTTCTATTCGGTTTGTTTTTTAAACCCCAAAATAGAGGCAAAAAGATACACTTAAAGTGTTTTATTTTTTTATCTGTTTATTCATGTTCTCACAAAACATGCCAGAGAATTAATAACGTATTTTGCCAATAAGTTATGATCTAAGAAATCAGTCTGAGAAAGCACATATGCACATGCCTGATCAGGGAAGTACTTAGCCATATGCCCAGCTTCAGTAGGGCTCAAGCATATTCAGTGGGATCCTTTCCAAAATTAGGGCCTGAGGCAGTGAGATACTGAAGAATATTAGCATAAAAATTAATGGAATCATAGAATCATTTAGGTTGGAAAAGACCTCCAAGATCATTGAGTCCAATCATTAACCCAGCTGTGCCAAATCCACCAGTAAATCATGTTATTAAGTTCCAGTGGACTAACTTATCCTGCAGAATCTGACTGAGGTAAAAAACAGACTATTTTTAAAGGGAGTATTTCAAGGATCTGATTCACAGCACAGGCCCCAAGAAGCTGTGGTTGCCTGACCAGGTTGGTGATGTGCCATGGGAAAAGGGTGAGTGGTGTGGGAAGACTGAGAGCTCATGCTGGGGCTGAAAGATGAAGATGAAACCACCACCATCACCACTGCCACCACTTGGCTGGAGCTTTACACATTCCCTCCAAGATGTGGATGTAGTGAAAGGCTTTTCAGAACCTCCACGTTCAGTCACTGTTTGCCTTGATTTGCTGGGTAACCTTTTGCATGTTCATTCATTCTTTGGTTTTCTGGGATGTAATTTTTGGTTCTTAGGTTTGATTCCCATTCCCACACTTACAGTCTCCACTTCTGTTGATTTAAGGAGTTTTACATGCTTATGACACTGTTTTTAGAAGCATCAAGTCTTGTCTTTATTAGACAATGTTTGATTGCTCTAGATTAAACTTTCTACTCATCAGTCACAAAATTTTGCTTCAAACCTACTCCTTTCTTTAATGCAACAGCATTTATGTGGATTCACCTTTCCTCCCAAATTTTTTTGTCACCAAGGATTTTTCTATGGGAGCTACTTGTTACACTAGTTGACTCTGAAACCCTTTTGTGCAACTACTAAAGAAACTGAGTCTGTCACAGATTTGTATTGAAAATAAGCCCAGAAAGCAATCAAATCAATTCTAGAAAGAAAATTGCAAGATTCTTGAATTCTGAAGTCAAGCTCAGCGTCATCCTTATAGCAGAATGTGCTGCATGGGGAAATAGCATTTGGGATTCTTGGCTCATTCCTTCTCTTCTTCCCTCAGCATATGCTGAAAACTGAAGAAGTACATTAGCAGCCAGACACTCACTATCCTCAGGGGTCTCATTCCTCAAGCATACTTAGTACACTTAGGCACTAAATGGAGACCTTTTTTTTGGTGCTCAGAGGAAAATTATGTGATTTAGGTATTTGAGAATGTGGTGCTGACAAGTTTGAAAGTAAAAGAGGAAAGCTGATGATCTTGATGCTTGATTCTTTTTGAAATCTATCTGTGAATTCTTGTGAACAAGGCAAACCTTCCAATTTCTTTGAATTTCCTAATATTTTTCCAGCGTGAGATATTCCTTCGTGAAAGCTTTTTTTTAAAAAGCTACTAAGTCTGTCATTTGACCCATATTTATTTCAACTAGCAACCCGTATTACTTCATACCTCAGGTTACTCATTCCCACTCTTCCATCACTCCCTCATTTTGTCAGTACAACCATTTGCAGGGCTTTGAAGAGAACTTGATTAGATAAGTGACCCGGGTTAAACATAAATCTTTCACATTTACTCATTTACAGAGTTATTTTTCAGCCACATCAACTCCTGAACCAGATGATCACAAGCCCTAGTCTGATGTGGATGTGAGGTGGTGGAAGAAACACATCAGGTGCCTGTCAATGCAGCTGGCACTGTGAATTGCTTAAACAAACTGTAAAAATGTACCAAACCATCTGCTCTTCTTCCCCTCTCTCCATGGCTGTCAAACACAGACCTTTCCTTTCTACCCTCCAAAAGAGCTATGTCTTTAATTTGGTTAGTTCTTCAGCCTGTCTCATGGTGTTGCAGCTGGAGAGGCTGAGATGTGACAGCATGTGGGACTGTGGAGGATCAGGAAGGATCCTATATGTTGGACCCCAGTGCGTGAGCGGGGTGAGCAGATATGCATAAGCTGCTACAGGTGAAGAAACACCTAGAGATCTTCCACCTATGGGACAATGTGGGAACTGGTGGTGAGGTGAGGATGTGAAGGTGGAGGCAGGGATGGCAAAGAAATAAACATCAATTTTGAACCCCTCTTGAGTTTTGAGCTGACCGCTCTTTACACAAAAGCCTGAAATCAGGTTAAAGCACATAATTCTAGGTGGAATATCGACACTGAAGCTTACTGCAGTTTAGCTTCCCCATTCAAATTTCATGTGTTTCAGTTAATTTATCTTACTTTCCTTGAGAGAGATCATTAAAATAAACCCCAGGAGGAACTGTGTGTTTGAGTCTTGTGCATCCCATGTGACATCAGAGCCAGGTCTGTACTGGCAGTCTTAGTTTACGCACTGGTCTCCCTTCTGGCAGGCCACTGGCAGCCTTGCTCCATCGCCTGTGAACTGGCTGCCCACACAAATGCACTGAGAAGCAGGAGAGACACCACGGTTGCCAGGCAGCCCTGGGCTGTGTGTTGATTGCTGGGGCGGACGACTCTGAGCAGAGCCACCAGAAGCCATGATGTCCTGCTGCAGCTCTAAGACATGGAGGTGACAGCCTGTTCTCCACGATGTTCCCAAGGTATGTTCATCATGAGGCCCCTGACTCAAGTGTACCCCTCTCTGGCCCTCCATCTCTTGCTTCACAGTTCAAGGCAAAAACACAACACCAAGAATTTTAGTTCTGGGGGGATGCTGGTAGGTGAAGGAATTCAAACAACTAACAGTTACCCAGGAAAATACATTGCATATTTTTGAAGAGAACTGAGCCATGAGCTCTCAAATTTCTATTGGAAATTCTTGTTAGATATGACAACCACGGTTTGAATTTACATTAGTTTCATCAAAGATATTCACTCATCATCTACTAACATATTTTGTCCCAGGTTAGCATTTACCAAGTAAGATTTCTTGGCTTTCTTCACGTTTTAAGATCTAGTTTCATTATTTTCAGTTTAATTCAGTTACATTTAATTTAATTAATTAAAATAAATAATTCATTTCAAGATTTTTGAGCAGTTTTTAAATCATCAGCCCATAAATTTACGTACTATATGGTATTTTCAAAACTCTTAGGGTTCTAATTAAATCACAAAGCGTGTTTGGACATGATCATCACGAGTGTTAAATTAACTTCTTGAGAGCCGTTAACTAGACACCTGATAATGTCAGGTGTTTTACTTTTTCTATAAGTGACAGAAATTCAGCTGCTGTGAGCTTGAGCTTAGAAAAACATTAAACTGAAGTAAGCTGCTGTTAAAGGTTCATTTCTTTAACCTTTATTCGATAAAAACTCAGAACCAGTTAACTCAACAGCTGAGAATACATTTAATCTTGATTGCTTCATTCTAGCATTACTTAATTTAATTCTTTTATCTTTATCCCTAGCTTTGAAATCTTACCAGCTCTTTCCAAGCCACTGTGATTGATAGTCATATTACTCTCATGTGAATTGGTAGTGAAGGTGATGTTTCTCTGCTTTGAAAGCAATGCCACAAATGAAATTGAAAACCATACTTTTAAAAAAAGAAAGAGTACTTATGATTCGGGTAAAATTATCAACCTTGGTGCCAATACAAAAATTGAAGTATAAGAGTAGCCTCATTTACTCACATCCTACATTTAATTTACATTTTATATCAACCCTTAAGTGCCAGTTTTAATGCTAAATGAGCTGTTACTTTGGAAATAGATTATCTGGTTTGATGGAGTGCCAGAAACTTTGACATTTAGTTCAGCACAAGGATAGTTGAAGAAAGGCATCTTAAATACAACAATTTTCAAGGACAGTGGTAATGTATTGCTCTATTCAGCAAACTCTGTATGCCAGACATATGCTGTTTATGGCTTATATGGACTGAGAAGGGGTTAAGTACTCCACAAGCATTTACCCAACGTTTCCATTACTCAGACAGCCTTGGTATTAGCTTGCCCGAGCATGTGGATCTTCTAAGTTCTTCCAGCTCAACTGATTCAGAGATCTAGTTTTACTACAATATATTCACAGCAAGAATAGCAAAGAGACTGGGGGTCCACACCAAGGTTCAGGCTGACACACTCATTTTGTGTCAAGGGTGGCAATAAGACAACACTGCAGAGCTGAAGCCTCAGAGAGCAGTCTGGGTGGCTTCTGTAGAAGTACCTGAAATCAGTCCACTTTGGAGCTCCAAGTCCACCTTCTGCCTGCCTGGGCATGTCCCACTTAGTGGATTTGGGCACCTACTTCCCGGCTAAGCAGTTCAGAGATGTCTAGGGAAGTACCTAAATGTCTCCTAACTTTCCTAGGTGAACCATCAGGCATGTTCAGAGTGTGTCTGACACACTGGAGCAGGAAAACCTAAAAGTTATTATTTTCATTCAGAAACAATTATTCACCACCCCTGTGGGAGCCAACCATCCTACATACTCTCCATCTTGAAGGGAGTGAGTCTGTAGCTCCTACTGGCAAATCACTGCAGTGGACACCAGCCATGAGGTGGCTTTCCACAGAGGCTGGGCTACTTCACAGAGGAGAGTGAAGGATTTGTGCAGCCACAGGGAAAACAAAGGAGAAAAGTGCACCTTGATCTGCCAACACAAAGGGTGATTACCCATAAAGAAAGTCTTAGACTCTCTTTTGCTTCCACAAATGCTTGTAGATTTATTCAGTGATTAAATTTTTGATGTGACATTCCTAGATTAAGGACTACAAAGGAAGTCATACTTATTTACATAAATGGTATTACATTAGCACCTAGAGTCCCTAACAAGGCTGATCTCTAATATTCTACTCAAGGTATTAATTTGTTGAGGGACAGTCCCTAAGAGTTTACAATTTAATAAGGAAAACACAGCAGTCAGGGAAGGATGGAGGTCTTATGATGTATATGGGTTTAGACCATTATGGACGCTTTTCCCCTTGCATGAATTTCACTTAAATTTATATCCTTTTGTCTCTCCTATTTTCATGATGAGCTGAAAGGTTCTGTAAACATCAAAACATCCAAAATGTTTCTAATATCTACTGTCATGCAGGTATTATTTCTGAAGGGCATTAGAATGACACTTATGACATATTGAAACTATTCTTTGTATCAATAAAAACAGACTGTAAATGAAGTGCATAAACTGAGGCATGTTACATTTTGCATTTGAAAGATTTACAGGCTACTAAGCATACAAACTATCCTAGATCTGCAGAGAGTGTAAAATATATCCCCTCCAAACTGAAAGCACTAGCACTTCTGGGAGCTTAAATTTGATTAATTATATCAATGGCTGTAAACATTTTTTTTTCAGATTTTGACCCTAAACAATGCATGAGCCACTGAAGAACCAGCACTCACCACATGCAATTTACAGCCCTGTCTTTTTCGCTCTGTCTTTTCAATAATGCTCAAAGTTTTGTCATAGTTAGACCTAGACTTCTTTTTTTTTTTGTATGAGGCTTTTTAACAAGAAGAGTTGATTTTGATAGTTCATAGAAATTAAATCAGTGCTGAAGCAATGACCTATTAACCTTGGAAGAAGGGGTCACAGAGAGCAAGATGTGAACTGAGGCCTGTCCTGCTTTTAGAGGCACAGGGACAGGTTTTCACACTAGTAGACATTCTACCTTTGCCATGCAAGCTATGCTAGTTTGAATTCACTCAAACTACGTGAAGCCAAATCAGTGTGCTGCATGCACTGCCCTTGAGATTCACTTGGAATAAAAAATCTATATCAATCTGTGCACCAGAGCTCTTCCTCATTCTCTTCCTTGATTCTTTGTGCACACTTCAAACCCTGTGGAAAAATCGTTTGACAAGTAGGCAATCTGTCCATTTGGTTGTGTGCACCTCTCTGGACCCAACTTCAAGAATCGTTAGAAGCAGGTGAAATTTTGTTATCAGTGATGCAAAGATTCTTTGTATTATTATGTTGTCTGAAATGTTCTCTCTATATATAGATTATGTTTTTTTAAAGAAAAGACTAAAGAAACTCACTAGTTCAACTAAAGATCTTTGTGAGTGAACTGGAGGAAAAGTGTAATGTCTCCTCTGTGATGCCTAGAACTGCACACAGGATGCAAAGTGAGGCTGCACCAACACTGATTACAGAGCGATAATTACTGCTTTTCACCAGCTGTTTACGCTGTGCTTGATGCACCCCAGGATGGGGATTGTTTTCTTGGCTGCCAAAGCAAATGTTGCATATTTGCGTATGTATTGTTGCATTGTATTTGTACTCAAGCCTTCTAGTTCTTCAAGGATCCAAGAAAACTACCATACAGAAGACCATTAAGTAAAAATTAGACTGGCCCTGAATCATGCTGGAAAAAGGAATATGTGGTAGGAGATATTAACACAAGCTTTTGCAGATATTAACTGGACTTCACGGTAGGCAATGCAAGTTTCTTGCTTTGTTTCAGAAGGTTGATATACTACTACCACTACGCCAAATTTTGTGGCTACACTGAATGTAGCATGGCCCAGGACAGGTTAAGATTTTAAAAAATTAAACTATGAAGGTGGGAAAGGTAGAGTTGTAGAGTATTTTCTAAGAACAAATATGTAGAGAAGGATCCTGATGGGAGAGGATGAGGATGCTGGGCCAGATCCCTGCCTTTCAGCCCCTGCCCTCCCTCTTTCTGCCTGTGCAGAGGGCTGCCAGGAGCTGTAGCCACCCCTCTGCTCCTGCTTTGCTCAGAGCTCTGCACCCTCTTGGCACTTCTCCATCCACCTCTACCCAGCCTATACAAATGGGTCTCAAACTAAAGGTAAGCAGAAATGTGTCACAGTTGTGAGGGAAAAGGCCATGAGAAGGAAAAAAGTAATTTACGTGGGGGAGATGAGGACTTCTCCCATCGTTATAGTTTGCAGACAGCTTTAATTTTTGTCTGTGAGTAGCTCCCACAGAGCAAGTAAAATTACAGTGAATTATGACATAATTGAGGAAAAAAACAGGATCTTGTTTGATGATGACCATATACTCCTGTCTGCCAATAAAATTACACACTCACATTTATTTCTGCTTTCACTGTAACCACTCATCCCACTTTTCTGCTGTTTTGTTTTTAAAAGTTTAAAGAGTCTGAAATAGTACATTACTCTATCTAGTCAGATTTTTATACGTACTTCAACACTGAGGGCACAAAAAGACTGTTTTGACAATTTGCTGAAAATGCTGCTATAGTTTCTAGCTGTGAAACTGAACTTACATTACCTCAACTGACCGGACCCGTAGCAGACTCTCAGATGGAATGTATGCATCACTCTTTGCCAATTCAGAGGTTATTTAATACGGTATGTCTGGAACCAGCCTTTTTGTTGAAATTGTTTTGGCTAAGAAACTATCCAGATGAGTCTACTGCAAAACTATGTGCTTTGACTGGGATTTTCAAAGTCGGTCTGGAATCACTCTGCTCAAAAACAGCAGTGTTAGAGAGCACTGATTGTGGAGAATATCTCTGAAACCAAAGGTTTGGTTTGGTTTTGCTCATTTTTATTTTATTTATTTATATATAGGATCAGTACAACTCATGTATGCATAAATTATTGTATACAAAACAACTTTGCCTTTTTCACTGTCTCTGCTAAAAATATTCCATAAAATATCAGCAGAGACAGGCCGATAAAGATAGAGAAGAGCAGTAATTTAGCCATGTGGATGGAAGGTATCATTTTTCAGTATTCTGTTTAGCCATGAATCATATTATCCAGAAGTTGTTAGTTACTATGTTAATGGGAATAGCTGATGTATTGCAGTAAGTGCTGCCATTTTTCTGCTGTGATGGTTTTCTATTCACAATAATGAGCATTTGTCTTTTAAATTGGTTGCACTGTTTAATTCATTGTCATCCTCTTTGACACTCCAGAACAAATTTTGCCCAATCATACTAGTGCAAATCTAGGATCAGTTCTCATCAGCGATAGACCTTGATTTGTCCAGTGTTTTAAACAAGACTTTAGGCAAATTTCCATCACACAGTGATAGCTAAGGAGAATCTGAAGGGTTGGGCTTTTATTTCTTTATGTTGGTAAAAGAAGGAGACTTTGGACTTATATAGTTAAATCTGCTGTTTCATACCTAAGTGTATAGCTATGTATATCACAGGCTGCAGTAAGTAATGAGTCTGAGTTATCCTCGAAAACAGCAATCATGGTGAGTGAAATATTAAGCCCAAGTCAATAGTCATTGCTGAGAGAGCAGAGCCTGTTAGCCTGGGCAAGACAGCCCCTCTGATGCTGCTGCTGCTCTTTGAAAGGCTGTGTACTCTGGCAGGAAGGTGTTGATGAATTTAGAGGAGGTTACCTTAGGTACAACCTCACCTGCCCCACAGCTGGGACATGGTGAGAGCTGGCACCTGTGGAAGGGGCAGAAAAAAGTGAGTGTGTCAGCTCCTCCCTCAGACACTGGAGTTCACAATCTGGCATATTAATTAGAGCTGCTTTTCTTGGATGAGATTTGTCTGGATGGTTTTTCAAGTCTTGCGAGGTAGATTGAATTCAATTTTTCATCTTACTCATCATTAAGTGTGTAATGGGCAGTTTCAGACTTGCAATGAAACTAGGTCAAACAGTAGCTGGCTTGTATAAGCTCCAAATGTCTGGTTCACTAAAGTCTGGTATGTTTTAAATGAGAATAGATGGTATTTTGATGTACCTTAAAAAGCAGAAAAGGATAAATGTACATTAGCCATGAATAGATTTTTCTTATAAAATATGCTGGAAATCAATTATGTCTCAAGTCCAGCATTTCCCTCTTCAGGCCTTTGGGATGTGGTCACAAATGCAATTTCAATGTCCAGAATTCAAGTTATATACTTTAACTCCTGCCAGCTGTCACTGCACTAATTCTAATCAACATTGCAGACAAGATACTTTGAAGTCCAGAATTTAAGTCTATATGGGAATATAATGCAAAGTAGCATAAAATCTTTATATAGCCCCACACACACTCATTCAGTGCTACAAGTTCTTTGTCCAGCTTGTGACACAATAGATAATACATTGTCCAACTATCTCCAGCAAAGTTAATGCAATTAAAAAAAAAAAAAAAGCCCAAACCAAACAGTTTACCATTCTCATTTTTGAAATATTAAACAGGTCTTTCAGGACCACAGATGAAGAAAAACATACAAATTATGATTTATAAGGTTTGCAAATGCACATCTTTTTACAATGCTCATAAAAAAGGAAATAGAAATGAAGAAATGTATGCTAGACACTGAGATACCAGATTGCAAGGCACAGTCTTGGGGTTCTTATGTCAGCATTCCTGCTGAGCCCTCAGCAAACCAGCAAGCCACCAAGCCAGGCTCCACCATTTCTCTTCACACTTTTCATTTCTTCTGAGCTTGTCTGGGACAAAACTGCTTTTTGCCCTGAGCTTATAAGAGTAGTTGATCTAATCAAGAACTAGATACTGAATAATGAAAATGGGACCTGGTTGTGATAAATAACAGCCTATGATAGGTAACAGCACACTCAGTCAGTAGACAAAGTGTCAAAAACCATGTAAATATCAACAGTGGCCACGATATTTACAAATTCACAGAAAATGTGAATGAGGAAAATGTTCAGAAAGTGCTGGTTCCCCATCTTCAGAGTCCTAGAGTCCTTTAGTATAACCCACTCTTTGAACCAAAATTTATGCTACTAAAAATTGCTACATGTGCTACTGTACCTCTCCTGGACTACATCCCCATCTGGATCAGTCTTGCTCCAGGGCCCTAAGTCTCACTCTCCCTTCTGCTCAGCATTACTCCTTCGTATCTCCAGGGGTAGGGATTAGTCTTCTTCTTCAGCTATTCCACAGCCTTGCAGGAAGAACACCTTAAAAATGGGATCTCCAAATTCAAGACTACCACAGGCCAAAAAGAGTCAAAAGTTTCCCATATTCTAAATGTTAGTCTATTCTGTTAAACTACTGTGTGGAAGTCAGTGCATGACCTGAGCATGTCTAATGGATCATGCTTCTCTAAGAAGTTAGGGTAGGTTTAGCTGCCTCGTGCCTTTTATCAGCTTGCACTGGAGTGTAGAAGCTTTACACCCTCAGCCAACGCATCTCTTTAAAAAAGCTATGCCAGTCCTTAGGAACCTTGTGCACTGAAACAGAGGAACAAATTTATATTAAGAACCTCCAAGGCTTAGACAGGACTTGAGTGTCAGCAGTCTGAGAACTACGGACATGGTACTGGGGACATGAGGAGTGCGAATGAAACATAGTCAGAGAGGCAGGCAGCTGGTCCCCGGGCTTGGGGTAGCAGTTCAAATGAATATCTGCACTAGCCATTCACATTCTTGCCTTTTTGTAAGGAAAAAAAAATCAATGTATTGTTTTTTCTACCCTGACCCCACTTATTACTTGAGCTGAGTGAGTAATTCACAGTATATATCTTTCCTGACAAACAGAGCTGATTTTTCTCTTCTTGGGCATGAAACCATCTGCCTGTAGCTATGAATAGACTGTAGCTTCCTCATGTTTATCTCTCTAAAAAATGCAATGATTTCCACCTCCCCCTCTTTCACCTCCCTTCTCCCAATCTTATTATCTCTATGGATTGATCCTGACCTGACCTCTTAACTGTTTTCTGGTCACAGAAATCATCAGGGCAATGTCTTTCAGCCACAGGTACAGAGATCTCACGTATGTTGCTATTTGCTATTGTTCAATATTTGTTTTGTTTGTTTTCATGGATGCTCTCAAGATGAACAAGATGTTATGATGAACAGTTTTACACATTTCGAATATATTCAATATATTAAGATCTGGGGGAAGATACGAAAACAGGTGCGGCACAAAATAAAACTGGAAAAGGTTAGTTAATAGAACAAGCAGTTTTCTGAGTAATTTCTAGATCAAAATCTGACACGGAATTTTGAAGTCAAACATGTTTAAACCTTACAAATATTACTTTAAAATGAAATTTTTGCCATCCTTTATTGTAATAACATTCTCTGACAAGCAGGTACAGCAGTGGCAGGGTGCAGGTTGAACGAACCATAACAAATATGAATATATTAAAAAACTCACAAGTATTTTTGGAAGGACTTACGTTTTCTTTGGGATGTATTTTGCTATAGTCATTCCAGCCTTTTTTATGCTTGATTAATCATTGCTAATTTGTGAACTGACTAAGACAAGGGTTACTTCTCACTGCAAGCATGTGAGTCATCTTGGTGGATCCAAGGCATGTCACTCTCTGTCTGCTGTAAAATTATATTTTTCTGTCTTTCCAGAAGCCTGTTGTCTAATTCAGCCCTACAGCTGGATCAACAAAACAGCACTGAGTGAATCATTTGCTGTCATCCCTGTAAGCAAGGTTCTTGCAGTAACTCTGAGTCAAGTCTAGAACGAAGGCCAAATTTAAAACATGGCCCCATCTAAGCTGTTTCTTTACAAGTAAATATAAAGTCTGTAGTTATCTTAAAGATTTATTTTTATTCTCTGGAAACAAATCTGAGAAAAGAGATGGGAGAGACTTGCTACTGCACTGAAATCATGTGGGCCTCAAACAGAAATGCTGATAGTAACAGATATATATTACAAGATTTTGTACACTTAACATGCTGGACACCTCAAAGTCTATTGACTGCTTTTGGTTCACTGATCTCAATGGCAGTTTAAAGTATGTGCTGTAGCAGGAGATAAGAATCATTTTACAGGATGGAATGTACCAATATGTGAAAGACTGTCATGTTAAGCACAACATCTTGGGTTTCACACAGAATCTTAATACTTATTTAGGCTACTTAAGTGCACCAATCACTGGCTGTCAAGAGACGGATCAAGGTATTCAGAAGTGACTATTTCACTTTTCAGATTTACAGATTTACATTTACATTACATTACAGATTACATGCAATGAATCCTGATTTTTCAATTACTACAGCTGGATGAACAATTTTTTTTTGTTAAAATTATTGCACCTTTTTTATGAAACCTCTAAAAAATTAAATTATTTTGATAAGCATTTCAGTGATAATTGCTTTCACTCTTGAGATGCTTGAAAACATTTTGGTCCTTTTCTGGTTTTCTATATTTTAATTAGGAATTATGTTAGTTACGAATGGCCACAAGTTATAAGATATTTTCTGATTAGCTAATCTAGCAAATTATGGTCAGGAAATTTATCAGAAATGGTACTGACTTGTATTTCTTTGAGATTATTCCAGCCCAATGTGATCACCTCTGAAAGGATGAGTGGGAGGTAATCTACCCAAAGCCCTGTGGACTGCAGCAAAATTAGGGAGAGCAACTTGTCATTTCCTGCCTATTAGCTGTCTGAGTGTATTCCTGATCTGTTCTTGTGACAGTTATCTCACAGCCTGTAGTGCTGTACCTTTCTTCCTGCGTAGGAAAAATGGCATGGGATCCAAATAGTGATACAGTCTAGACAGATTTACTGCATGACTTATTTTGAACAACTGAATTGTCTATATTTTTTGCTAATATTAAGGTACAATTTTGGTGGTTAGGTTGGCTGGTTTCAGTACTTGTTGGGATTTTTTTTTCTGTTTCTGCCTATGAGGACTCTGGTTTGCAACATGCTCTCACTTCTCCTGTGTCTGTGACAGTTTTACGATTTGCATAGTCCCTTCTTTCATGCTGCTTATTTTTTTGCACCCTTATATTAGTACCATGCCAGTAAAGACTCCTTTGTCCTCCTATCAGCATAACATTGGTCCAGTGCAGTGGAAAGTCCATCCTAAAGCACAGAGATTCTAAAAATCACTCATTTTTCAGTATTTGAGTCAATCTGGAATCAGGGTCATAACACCTTTACCATATGTAAGTTTCCTTGACTCTACAGCGAGACTCTCAGTAGCTCATGTCCTCATCCTCTTTATCAGGTTTTAGCAACACAGGTTTTATACACCAAGATCACAGAGCTATGTGGACATATAACAAACCTCTTGTATTTTATTATAAATGTATGTACTCAATTCCTATTTGATATCAAGTCAAGGAGAGCATTTACTGACCTTGCACCTTGACTTAATGAGATCCAATACTATGGCAATTCAGAAGTTAAAAATCCACCAGCTACTCTAACAGATGTAATTAAGGAGTCAATTGTCAAATACCAGGGTAAAAGACTGAAGCCAAGACAGACCATTTCTGGAAAAGCAGACTTAGTGGTCGACTGGGAAAAGCTTCATAGGAACATGAAAACTTTATAGCTAAAACAGGGATTCTAAGTAGAGGACAGTCCAAACATGCAAGCAGGATTTCTGCAGCTGCCTAGTTCAGCGTCTCTGGGGTAAGAGCAGAGGAAATTTTTGGACTGAATGTCTGGATGTGATTTCTCTCTATATTTTCATTTTATTTGAAATCTTTGTGAGAGGAAACAGCCAAATGTGCTATAGAGAAGGGACATGAGGTGACAGAGAAAATTTCTAAACTGCTTTGCTAGCTGGAATTAAGATTGACTCATATTCTGACCTGAGATATTTGCTTGCCTCTTCATAAAACATATTAGCACCTACTCTTCCCTGTTTGGAGATTTAATGGCTAGTATCTGTCAGCAGAGGAATCCTCCTTTTGTTTCTCACCCAAAAGTCTACCGGGTATAAGGTGACATATAACTGTGTAGGAACTGACATACTTTTCTCAGGAGAATCTAGTAATTTTTCAGACTTTGACAAACATAGCCATTCATGTGTATGTTTTTTGGGGTTTTTTTCACAGAAGGTTAAAGGCTAATATTATACTTGGCCTATGAAATGACAGTATAATTCTGCTGTGGTTTCAAAGGCACATATGCATCAAACATAACTAAATTATCACAGTCCTTATTTCTTAATTATTTACCAACACAAGACCTGAAGGACTCTTTGTATTGGAAAACTGCTGCTCATGAGAAACTTTTATCTGGAGAAAGTGGTATAATTGTTTAGACATGCAGACACATAGTCAAGCTTAAGAGTTCATGCATGTGGGGACATTTATTCATTTCTTAAGAGTAGAATTCACTAAACATCTGGCATAACAGCTCATCATCCTGTGAAGGTAGCCCACTGATTAGCATTCAGTAAAAATGGCCCTTCCACTTCTATGATGAGGCATCTGTAAATGTTTACAGGTAAAAGAACCGTTCTACATGTGGTTAGAGTGTGAAAAAACTTTAATAAAAATGCTCCCTTAACATTTGGTAAGCAAAAAAGTGATGAAGCACATGAAATAGATGTATCAAAGAGCTTTCCTTTGGCCTTCTGTTGTAGAATTAAAAAGGACGACTTTAAAGAGCTTATGACAAGAGATTCCCTCACAATAAACATTCTATACAAATGGCATCTTAAGTGAAAAAATATATAAAAATAAATTATAATCAATAATGTGAACAAGGTTAGGTCAATGGTAGGAATGGTAGGAACTCCTAAAGAGTGATCCTTTAAGCTTCCTAATCTATTCTTGACAAGATGTCAATATGGGCATCACATTAAAGAAATTTTAACAATATAATCTTCAGCTGACACTGAAAGGAAAGACATCCTTACCCAGTTTAATGGAATCATCTCTTTATAAGTTTAAGAAGTGATTAAAAGTTGGAGTTACTAGGATAGCAAATTGTAATAGAAAATTTTCAACTGTAATAGAAAATATCTGTGCAGAGCACAAGGTGAGGTTGCAGTCATTTTACATGTCTAGATGAGAAAAACATTGTGACACTGAAATCATAAGAAACTATATGGTTTGATACTTTAAAAATGTCTTTTGAGTTTTAGCGGGTTTTTTATTATTTACTTATATTATTATATTATCCACTTCATGGTTTTATACCTATTAGTTTAAGCAAACTTGCAATACTTGTATAATTCAGCTTAATCCTCTGTTTTATAGAAATGTCATGGTCTCTATCTCAATGACATATTTAAATATGGACATCAAATTAAAAAAAAAGAAAATGGTATATCCTTGTGATGTAGGAAGAAATTTTCAGGCTTAGTATAGCACCCCATGTTAGAATACCAGAGTGGCTGGAGGAATTATTAGCACATATTTCTAATGGACTTTAATTAGTTCATGTGTAATTTGTGCTTTAAAAAATTCCTGGAAAGAGATACTTCCTGAATTGGGAACCAAGGGACAACTGAAAGAGAGAAGAGACAAATAAAGAGATATTAAGAAACAAACTCTTATATCCCTATGACAGAAATAAACTGCCAAATACTGCATTAGTCAGTGAGGGAGAAGAATAAAACAGGATGGAAAAGAAATTATCTTTTTGTGGCAGTTTCTTTCTCAATTCTGACAATTCAGTGACAGATGTAATTCTAATTTGTCTCCTGCTGAGGGCAAAAAGATTTAAATATTTCACTTCTGGAAACTATACTCTTGTCTCAGGCTCTTGAGGGATTTTGAGCAGTTGAATGGGGAAACTTTGGGAAGGGTGCTCATGGTTTAAGGGCAATAAGAATATTTAAGAGATGTTGGTAGGCATCTTTCACCTCATGCAGAGGATGTTAGCTTGTGGAATTATAATACAGAAGTTAAAATGTTTTTTCACATAGAAATGAAGCTTTGAAGCATTCTGAAATGCAGTAATAAAGAAAAAATGTCTTTTCATCTTTTACCTAGGTCTAGATCAGTTACAAGCTTACATTTTTAAGGGGTTCTCTCATAAGAGATCACATCCTGATTGAAACCTAAGAAGAAAAAGCAAAATCTCAGACTACCAGAAGATCCAAAATTAATCTCTAACAAAGCAAGAGATTCACCAAAGTCCAATCTGTACATCGGTTTATTTTCAACTTAGAGTTCAAAAGAAATAGCAGCTCTGTGGTTAAGCAGTGATTGAAGAGGTTAGTAGCAGATCAAAGCAGAGGATAGGAGAAAGATGGGTGAGCATCTGGGAGCGAAAATGGATAACATTTTCCTTGGTCTGGTCTGAGAAAAAAATGAGAATGTGGGGGAAAGAAGGTGAATGAAAAATAAGGTCAAACTTCTAAGGAGAAATACTTTTGCTAGAATGAATTGTGAAAATTTCCAGACAAAAACATGAAAGATGCTACCACTGTTCCTTAATCCTTCAAAATGATTTCTGCTACTAGTTTCTCATTTGGAACCTCTTACTTTGTTTCAAGACTCATTACACAATTAAAATGCCCCAAAATGCTAAGCCAGAGTTATTTTTCCTCCTTAGTGCTCTGCTGTGTTGCACTATATTATGAAGAGATTTTTTTGTTCCTTTTTTTTTTCCTGAGATTTTTTCCTCTGGAAATGATATCAACTTCTGTATTAGCCTTATAACATTAGCATCTCTATTTGCATAGCATTCCTATAATTTAAGGATATATAGTTCCCTGTTTTTGTTAATATTTTAAGTTTGCTCCCATTTTAAAGTCAGAAAGCCAAAATAATCCTTGCTGTTTACCACATTATCTACAGGCCTATAGCATTATTCACTATTAAAAAGTAAATTTCTTAAAATAGTGAAGCTTAATTTCAATAAGCAACTAATTGTTCTATATATCCCACATCTTTGCAAAACAACTTTGGTTTTGGCAGTAGGGTATATATATTTTTGTACTACAGTAAACACCTCTGAAATATTAGATTCTTGGCCTAATGCCATCCTTCTGTTTTATCTGGTGGACTTTTATTTATATCCCCAGTTCCTTTTGTTGATGGTGCTCCTGACCTGCACATGATAATCATTTGCTGCCTTCTTTGGAAGAAATTTGTGTCTGTCAGTAGGGCTGTTTGCGATTTCACAGTGTCTCAAACATTTATCTGTATATTGCAGACCAGAATCAAACTAAAAGACAATAGTATATGTTTGACTCTTAAAACATGAAGGAAAGTATTGTGTATATCCTGTCAGCAGAATACAGGCTCTTTCTACAGGCAAATTCTGTGGGTGGAACAGGGAATATGCTATAGATGCACAATTACTGAGAAGTAAACATGTACCTCCCTATGGTCCAGAGGAATTTCTCCAGCCATTTGATAGGGATAATGGACAAGACATTAGCCATTTCTGTAGGAATATTGTACTTCAGCATTTTTAGGGAATGAGGTACTTTTTCACAGGATGAGGGCTCTACTCTAATGAAACACTGAAAAAAGTAAATTATCTCCTTTGGATCAGTTAGAAAAACCCCACGTGTCTTCTATTGCATTTTGTACAGAGCCCAATTCCACAGCTATGGCTTAGGTCTTGGGAGATAATAGCTCAGTCTGAGCATATGCCCCCAGGGCTGCCAGCAGTTGAGCAGTGGGGTTTGAAAGTCACAATTTTGGACCTAGGCAGAATTTACATACTAATTTGTGGGATTTGGAAGTTTTCCCAAGATCAGAAGCTGTGGTGTAGCACAGACCGAAATCCAGTTGTCTTGTGTCGCAACTAATAAATACTGGGCTCTAGAAAGGATTATGAAATAATTTGGCTGTTAAAACACTCTTTTAATGGAAAATAAAAAGATTAAGAGATGGTGGGTTTAGGAATTTAAAGATCTAGTTGCCAAGGTTTTCTTTTTGTATACTGATAAGATAGATGATATTCTGACTGTGAATATTTTAAGCTATTGAGGTAACTACTGGGGGAGGGGGAAATCCCTGTGGTCTGTGTGACAGACCTATCAAAGCCTTTTCATAGCTATAATTTAAAATTACATTTTGCAACTAAACAGATGAGGGAAAGGAATTCAGAAGAACACTTCTTAAAGCTAGGCTTGTGGAAAAGAGCAATGAGAGTAATAATATTTTTAGAATTCTATTCTCTGCCACTCTGCTAAGATGACAAAAAGCAAGAATTAATTGAGTTTAGGAAGGTGGAAAAAAATTTAACTGAATGAATATTTGCAAAAAATTCTGCTCAGCAAAAAGAAAGAGTTAGTGCAGGAGATGTCTCTGACTTAGATACCCTAAATTCTCACTCAAGTGCATTGTTATTGCAGAACAAACTCACACCCTACTGTGCCTTGCTACTTAGTCATGACATTCATCATGGTTAGAAACGTTATTTGCTGGGAAGGAAGACATGGCTTGGTAAATCACTCTACATAGAAATTACGTAAGGGAAAAGACCCTTACACAGACTTTAGTAAGGGGAAAGATGGAACGTCAGAATTTTCATAACAGGCTGTTATGAAAAATTCTTTCATTCAGCATGTGTGGATTAGATCCACACTGCTGTAAACTCTTTTCTATAATCCTTTTTATTATCTGTGAGGCTGTATAATCAGGCACCTTATCAGTCTCTCTAAAAGGGAGAATAATTGCATCTCCAGAAGTCACATTGTCGAGACATTATTATTTTGATTAAAAACAAACACTCACCTTTCCCCCAGTGAAGGATCTTCACATATGAAAGTGCTTAACCAACCTAAAAACATATTCCACAATTAAAGCAAATTGGAAGAATTTAAATAATCAGTGACAGGTCTGAAGTGTGTCTGGTACTGAATGAGGGAGCCAGACTACAGCTGAACTTAGCAAAGTGTATTTTAATGTCAACTAGGGGAACAGGAGACTATTATACCTCTTTTTTCCTATTGCTTCTATATAATGGTTGGCTCTGTGATGGTTTGACATTTCTAAAACAAATTTCTCACTCTGATAAGCACTGGAAAATATATTTGTAATGTTAACTGGCTGCAATTTCAGTTTATCTGGAAGAACAAAGGGTTAATAAAATCTTCTCTACTCTTCAAGTGCTAAAAGCCAGGAGTTTTCACTGCTTTCATTTGTAAGAAGAGCCTGATTGAATTTACTTCTGTTTCACTTTTAAAACTTCCTGGCTTTTCATTCACAAATCACACGTTTGTCTTCTCCCGGAAAAGCATTGCTTTTGTTTTTGTGACCTACATTTGTAGGGCTCCTAATTAGCAGGCAGCACTGGGATCTGCTGTCCCTCAATAGCTCTGCTTTGGGATCCTAAGCTAAAAAGAAAACATGTTGCTGAAATCTCAGTGAAAGTAACGATCCGTCTATGGGTCAGCAACTTTATGTGCACCGTGTAAAAAAAATGCATCGTAACTTCAAATTTCCCCGTACATTGCATTCATGTCCTAGTCTGGCAGCTGCTGGAGTTAATATCAGAAGGATCAAGCATAAATGAGAGGTGTTTTCATTGTCCTTGAAGTACAAGCATTTTGTTTGGAAAAAATTCTTCTCTGAACTGGTGTTTTCAATCACTTCCTTGTTTTTCTCT